>CM051374.1:24745914-24795554 GCA_028015245.1 Cardamine occulta | reverse complement strand
ATATACGTATTACGAGAAATGGGTATGGCTCGGTATCCTATAAAAGTTAGAGGTAATTACCGATAAAAAGCATGTGTATTACTATTAACCGTTTTTCTGGGAGCTTTAAAATATTGGTGCGATAACTCACTAGACACACCTACTCCAAGATTCAATAATTAATCACGTAGAAATAAAAAAGGTAGAAGATGATCATGGTTTTATTGAAGATATAGAACATCAAAATGCAGTAGAAGTCTTAATGTTAGTACAATAACTATGCATTTTATAGGAAATCCCAATGCCGAACTGCAAGCAAGAAAATAATTTTACCAATTTAAGATGTAGAAACTTTAAGCGATTTAAAATGGGTATAAAGATATTTTGTCACAAATATATTCCGAAAGAAAGATTGTAATCAACCTTTTTTTGGAAAGAAACGATTTATTCAAAGGGATTACCATCTTTTTTTGCTGAAAAAGTAATCAATAAATTAAAGAATATTCCGTTGACAACCTGTCCTTGGAATACAATAACATATGGCCAATTATTAGCATTTGTTAAAAAAAGATGATTAGCTTTTTATGTCAAGAACATAAAAGATAAAAAAACGAAATGATAAATTCAAATTTAAACAAACAATGGGTTCGTTTTTAACAATATGGATATTCAGACTTAATCCACCATCAAGAATGAAACGCATTAAAACACAGGCATAATAGGACAAATAATATTAAGTATTATCATAACCCACAACAATCGCTGCAACTTTTTAATAATAAAAATTCTTCTTACTATCCTAAACAAAAGCATTTTCAAAAGAAACCATTCAATAAATACAATAAATTTAAATCTACTAATAATCTAGTTTTGCTGGAATTGCAAACGTCCCGGACATAGATCCACGGATTGCAAAATGAAGAAAAAAATAACAGAATATTCGAAGATCAACTCGATATCCAAAAAAAATTAACAAATTATTAATATCAGTATCTGAATTATCGGAAAATGAGTCTTCTAATAATAATTCAATAAATGAGATAGAAAACTTAAGTGATTCTTCTGACCTGAATCACAAGAAATTTCTGATAATTTATGTAATTGTAACGACATCAACGTAATGCCTAAAGACAATAATAAAAATTTCTTATTAGACATTATAGACAAAATAAATGATCCTAATATTAAAAAAGGAATATTTAACAAAATTAAAAGATATCATATATCAAGAAAAAATCTGTAATTAGCTACTCCTCATCCATTTGGTCCAAATAAAATATTTGAAAAATATCCAACTAGAAAGTTTAGTTAAACAAGTACCTACTAGTGAATCTGTAAACATGAAGTTAAACAACTTAAAACTCAAATAAAAGATTTACAACATTTCTTGTTAATCAACAAGATTTAAAACAATTACAAATAGACGGCCGCCCATCTTTGATAGAGTCACCAAACCTATTCAAGCATCTTCAAGCAATAAAAATTTAGAAGATAATGATACTACTTAGACCAAAATGAAGAATATATAAACAACATTAATAAAATAAATTATCAAAAGTGGTATACTAAGATTACATTACATATAGGACATGATTTCCAAGAATTAATACAATAGCATTACTAGATTCTGGTGCACTGTAACCCCACTTGGTAGTCTTTATACCACTAAATTTTATGAAAAAAATCACTGAAGCCTTTAGCGGCGCCAATGGAAGTAATTTAAAAGTAAAATATAAATTACCATCGCGCCAGAATCTGTATCGATGATATTGTTTTAAAAAACAATTTATCCTAGTCAAAAGATTTAACCACAAGAAACATTAGGAACTCCATTCTTTACTCCAAAATTTATCCTTTTAAAGTATCCGAATATGGTATATGACAAAAGTTGTAGGGACAAAACACGTTATTCAATCTTTTGTTTCTTATAAAAACCAAAGAAATATATTAGAACTCCAACAACATACAATCCAAAAAACACTTATTTTAATAAATGCTAAACATAACCAAATTCAATATTTTCAGGATGAAAATTTCTTACAAAAAGATAGATGAACAATTAAAATCTCCCTATATAATTAACAAAATAAAAACTATTGAAAACAAATTGACCGAACAAGTATGTTGTCTGATCTACCCAATGCATTTTGGGGAACGAACACAACATACGGTTAGTCTACTTTATATAAAAAGATTTTAATGAGAAACTTATACCAACTAAAGCAAGACCTATTCAAATGGAATAAAGCATTGCTAGAACAATGTCAAAAAGAAATACAAGATTTATTAAACAAAAATTAATTCGAGCCATCCAAGTCACCTTTGAATTATGCAGCATTTTATGTTAATAACGAACGTAGAAAAAGGGAACGTGGGAGTGCCACCATTAGTTATAAATTACAAACCATTAAATGATGCATTACAATGGATTAGGATATCGCACACCCAATAAAAGAGATCTATTAAAAGATTATACAATGCAAAATCTTTTCCAAAATCTGGAGCATGATGAAAAGCGGATTTTGGCAAATACAAATTATCAAAAAGATAAATATAAACAGCATTCACGGTACCTTTTGGACATTACGAATGGAATGTAATGCCATTTGGACTTAAAAAATGCACCATCTGAATTCCAACATATTATGAATGATATATTCAATAATTCTTCACCATTCGCCATAGCTATATCGATTTATGTCTTAATATATTCAACGCCAATGGTACCAACACTTTAACCATTTAAACACATTTTAAATATAGTATTAAAGTAAAATAGCTGATTAGTCTTATCAAAACAAAAAATGAATTTATTTCGAACAAAAATCAGATTCTTAGGACATAATATATATCATGAACTATGACACCCATATCAAGATCAATAGGAATTTGGTGATAAATTCCCGTGATGAACTAAGGGAAAACCCCAATTACAAAGATTCCTAGGATGTCAGACTATGTTTTATTTTCTACCTAATCTAAGAAACTATTCAACCATTATCGCAGACTACAAAAAATCCTAAACCGAATGAATAAATCAACATACTGGGTTAGTACAAGACAAGTTAAATTACAAGTAAAACCTTACCATGTGGTTTCATTCAGAACAAGAAGCTAATATGATAGTTGGAAGCGATGCTCCTCGGAAAAAAAGTTATGGAGGAGATGCGAAACAAAACTATCGAGTTTAGGCCAAGAGTCTATAATACGTTTTCATTCCGAGTCTGGATAGGACCCCAACAAACTTATTCAACAGTTACAAAAGAAGTACTTTCCATAGTTAATTGTCTTTCAAATTTCAAGATGATTTAATCAACAAAAAATTCTTATTACGAAGTTGAGTGGAAACAAAGAAAAGAAATATTCCAAAAGATGTTTAAAGAAGCCCGGTCGCTAGCAAAATATTTGCCGATGGCAAGCTATTCTATCTGCTTTTGATTGCGAGTATTCAATATATTAAAGGGGAAAATAATTCTTTGCCTGATTTTTCTAACAAGAGAATATTTGCGGGGAAAACAACAAATATTCAACTAACAACCTATCCAAGATGCCAGACCCTAAAGCAAGAAACCGAAGTGACTGCGACCTGTTTATATCAAAAACCCACCCCACCCTTGCCAGGTAAACCTCGAAGTAATCAAAATACTTTCTAAAAGTTCTTTGCCGAATTGCCTCCTCTTTCTTATGTAAATGCAAGATACACCTAAAGGGCAAAACCTCTTCTCAACCATCTTTCTCTATTGACAACCACTACCAAGTCAAATCTTTACTCAGCCCATGGAAACAACATCCCCTTAACCTAACCCATTATACAAAACCCTGTTACCCTCAAAAGAACTCCAAACATTTACCATACGAGTTTTTATCCGAACCCCGGACTTTACCTCACGTGGAGATAATGTACTCAAAATAAAACCTTCATGAAAGTATATTCTAGTAGTCTCTGGTTCTGTTAATTACTCATCACCCGCCAAATCGCATCCTAATCTCTTATCCTATTCAACTTAAAATTCTTCGGATCCAATCTATTCAAGAGCTTGGTTTCATTCATACCCATACTACCAAAGCCTTTCTCCCCCCCTGGGCTACCTTATTAGCGGATACTCTTATTCATTACATCAATGCTTTTCCGAACCTTATCTACTACCCACGATCATTCCCGGGTTTATTTCCTTTGATCGTAGCTGCCCCAAACTATCCTTTTGGTTCCTACGAATGGTGGCATTGGCTGAGCCCTACCAATGACATCTATCCGATCTTCTCAAAACCAGCTTTATTGCCTAAAATATATTAATCAACAACTTTGGGACATTGACATTATTTCCTTCCATATTGACATGGGAATCACGTGGATATCTTTCATGGCATTTTAACATTGCTCTCTTTCTCCCAGACGTTCATATTTCTTACTCGAGAATTCAGATCAAATGGTGGGACAAGTTTAATCTTGACCGTTATTCTCTCACCAATATCCAAAAATTCATCCAGGATAAGCAAAGAAGTTCCCATTTATAAAAGCGGTCTAATCAATAACCCCTCGCTTAAACCAGATTAGCTTCTTACATCCTCTTCTTCTAAACCGAAACCATCTACTCAACCACCAAACAAACCATCTACTCAGGCATCGACTCCAAGTCCAACTCACTCGTCAGCTCTTCCCCGAAGTCAGCTCGCCGCTCTGCTTAAGCAGCTCAAAAATTATTGCCACAATAAGTCAGCCAGATGGGATCCTCCGATGATGAATAGGGCGACAACCAATCATTTGACACTATACAATCCGACGATCCATATGGTGGCCCCCAGGCCAAGATCCGCTTTGATATTTAATAAAAAAAAAAAACTTAATAATGAGGTTATCTTAACACCGATAGCGATATCCAAGTTAAGGTTATTCCAACAAACGGCTCTCGATAAGAATAATCAAATCCGTTTATAGGATGCTTTGTTTCAAAAGCATGTTGGATGTATAGACATCGGATAAGTTAATCGATGTATGTTCAGTAGACTACGTGTCTTGTGACTTATTTACTAGCTTGTGATATCGTGAATTGTAATAATCTAGTGTATGGCGTATGAAAGACTATGTGTCTGGGGTCAAGATCATTGTACCAAGAAATGGGACCCGCCTCCGAATATGGGATAGGACTTATCGTAGGCAACTTCAGCTTTAGCGTGGCGATAGCGTAAGCAAATGTGGCACTACTCCGGAACGTGCGTAGCAATATGTTGGCAAACTATGACATGGCTAAAGCGGGACGGGACTTCTCTATAAATACTGGCTCCCATCGGGGGGGAGGCGTGACGATTTGTACGCCTGACTATATCTCTACAAATCTAATACAAAATCTCTCTATATTGGTAATCTCTTACTTAGCTCTTGTAATCAAAGTTTAATAAAAGTACTTTTTCGAAACCAAGTCTCACGCTAGTAAGTAAATCTAGTCTGGGCGAGTACGAGTCTTGGACAATATTGGCACCTTGACATTGTGTGGTTGCACCTTCTCGAATAGTTGTACCCTCGTTGTATCATCGATAGTATCTCGGTTTTATTAAGCAAAAATTTTTTTATGGTATCGAGCCAAAGCGTTTTAAAGGATTTTTTGCTACAAATTTTCATTTGAACGTTTCTAAACAAAGGCACCACCACTCGGAAAATCAACCTAAAGCTCTCCTAGCCAGATCCTCACCCGCCTATCGAGCCCTCTAGTTCTTTGAGAGTGTTTCGGTATGAGCCCTAAAAAGCAGGAAGACCGTTGCCAAGACGTGGGTTGTTGTCAACATAGAATTGGTAAGTATCTCTCTAGTATGTGTTTAAGTAAAATTTAAGTCATTGACGGCCTCATTTAGAACGCTTTTCAAACCGAAATATGCCTCATCGCACATCTCATCCTACAATTAACTCAAGAGAGAGATTATGGCCCGAAATAACAAACTTTAATCATGAATTATCAAAAAAATAAACTACCATACGTAAACCCGGCAGATTTATCAAATTCGAACTTTTGATTTCCAGAACAGCTTATGCAATAAAAGAACATGAACAGACCTTATCTTTTCGAAATGAATTGAAGAAATCAATTAATATCTTTTCAATTGCCCTAGTTAAATATAACCAAAAGGATTCAATTGTCTCCATTTTGGACTAGTTCAAATAAGCAATCAAACCTTATCAAGGAATGGTATTGATTCTTTTAATACTTATGCTATTAAGAGATAAAACCTTTGATTAAAATTTAAAGATTCGCATCCTTGGAGCAGTTCAATCAAAACTTATGCATCTGATCAATTTATTTCAATCAAGGCTTTTTAATTTTCGAAGTAAGTTTACATGATCCAACGACACTAAATCGTTGGTATTAGTATGTTCACTTAACCTGAAATTAAATTTGAAAATAATAGACCACGGATACCTTATTCACATATAGAATCTATTTTAGTAATCAACCTCTGAATTTAACCCAAGATGCCTATTACAAGATAATAAAGGAGAAACTACCATATTAGCGGTTAACGCGAAAGACATTCCAAGTGCTACCTATGCACCTAAACAATTAAAATGGGATGAAATAACCATTCGGTGGGATCAATGGAAAATTGAGATTATTCACCCAATAAGGAATTTTGAACAAAGAAATATTTCCAATAATAATTCGAACAAAAAGACGGAAAAATAATATTGCAATTTGGTTCATTTAGAGAACCAAGACCTCGAAGCACAAGTTCCGTATTATTCCTCGCCTTCTTGTTCCGAAGTTGGAGTCTAAAAAATCAGTACGGATCAAGGTTAAGAGTCTCGCTCAAAGCGCTTCTCGACAACATTTTCTTCCACCGCACTCTTACCCAACCAAAGAACTACACCCTATCAACATCTCGCATTCCCAGATTTTAAATCTATTAATGTAATTACAAAGAATATGCAATCAACAAAAATATATCAAAGAAGATTTTCTATTCAAAAGAAAATAATGATAAGGAGAAACCGGTATTTCAATACGTTTTCTAAAAAACAAACAATAGAATATAGAGAAAAAAGGAAAAATAAGGTGTATGCTACTAAAAGAAATAGACATTCCATTTTTTATATGGTTCTCAAACATATTCAATAGCATATAACATGGATCATCCGTTTAAAACAATTATTTCAAGCTCAATTTAGGACAATTATGGGAACAAGTCATGGATCTAAAACTAAATCAATCCATCCCCGTTAAAAGATTTAAATAAATACACCAAATAGACAAATTAAAAATACACCATTTTAAAGCTGAAGGCAAATAAAAGACGATAAAGAACCCGTCTTATCACAAGATATTAAATTTATTTATCAACAAATAACTATCAAAGTCAAATATTACATACAATATCGAAACAAGTAGATCAGAATAGATCATAAATTAAATATGAATGAATATAATAGAAATTAGAAAGCAAGTATGCAACATCCTTTTCATCTACGACTACACCTATATTTAAACCTATAAATAGACAAGTAATATTTCTCAAAAATGAAATATTAAAATCAATCGTATCTTGATTGTAGCAAATTTAGACAAGGGTAAAGGAATCAATAATATTGATGAAAACGAGTAATGAATTAATTCAATTCTCTACTCAATCTGATAATGATTATCAAGAAATAAATCGTATAAGAAATAAAAATAAGATCAAATAAAACCCTATTATAAAAACATCCTCACCCGATTTACTATATGAAGAGCAATCTAATCAAAATAGAAATCTATATACTGGAGACGGTATATATGAATGGAATATAGATGGCAAATCGGAATACCAAATTATATACGTAATACAGGAAATGTATAGCTTCCATATCTATAGCAGAGGTAATTCTGATAAACAAGCATGTGTATTACTAATAGCTGGTTTTACGGGAGCTTTAAAATATTGGTGGGATAACTCACTAGACACACCTACTCAAGATTCAACAATTAATCACGTAGAAATAAAAAGGTAGAAGATGATGATGGTTTTATTGAAGATATAGAACATCAAAATGCAGTAGAAGTCTTAATTTATACAATAACTATGCATTTTGTGGAAATCCCAATGAGGAATCCAAAGCAAGAAAATAATTTTAACCAATTTAAGATGTCCAACTTTAAGGATTTTAAATGGTATAAAGATATTTTGTCACAAATATATTTCAGAAAAGATTGTAATCAACCTTTTTGGAAAGAAAACGATTTATTTCGGGATTACCACTCTTTTTGTGAAAAAGTAATCAATAAATTAAAAGAATATTCTGGTGGACAACCTGTCCTGGAATACAATAACATATGGCCAATTATTAGATTTGTTAAAAAAGAAGGGATTAGCTTTATGTCAAGAACATAAAGATAAAAAGCGAAATGATAAATTCAAATTTAAACAAACAATGGGTTGGTTTTGCGAACAATATGGATATTCAAGACTTAATCCACCATCGAAGAATGAAACGATTAAAACACAGGCATAATAGGACAAATAATATTAAGTATTATCAAAACCCAAAAGCATTACCAAAACAGTTTAATAATAAAAATTCTTCAAACTATCCTAAACAAAAGAATTTTCAAAAGAAACCATTCAATAAATACAATAAATTTAAATCTACTAATAATCTAGTTTGCTGGAATTGCAAGCGTCCGGACATAGATCCACGGATTGCAAAATGAAGAAAAAAATAAGCGAAATATTCCAAGATCAACCTGATATCCAAGAAAAATTAACAAAATTATTAATATCAGAATCTGAATTATCAGAAAATGAGTCTTCTAATAATAATTCAATAAATGAGATAGAAAACTTAAGTGATTCCTCTACCGAATCACAAGAAATTTCTGATAATTTATGTAATTGTAACGTAATCAACGTAATAACTAAAGACAATAATAAACAATTCTTACTAGACATCATAGACAAAATAAATGATCCTAATATTAAAAGAGAATATTTAACAAAATTAAAAGATATCATATATCAAGAAAATCAATTAGCTACTCCTCAACCATTTAGTCTAAATAAAATATTTGAAAAATATCCAACTCAAAGTTTATTTAAACAAGTAACGACTGGTGAATTACAACATGAAGTTAAACAACTTAAAACTCAAATAAAAGATTTACAAATACTTGTTAATCAACAAGATTTAAAGCAATTACAAATAGGCGGCTAAATCCATCTTTGATGAAGTCCCCAAACCTTAATCGAAGCATCTTTAAGCAATAAAATTTAGAATATAATGATACTTACTTTGACCAAAATGAAGAATATATAAACAACATTAATAAAATAAATTATCAAAAGTGGTATACTAAGATTACATTACATATAGGACATGATTTCAAAATTAATACAATAGCATTACTAGATTCTGTGCGGATTATAACTGCATTCGAGAAGGTCTTATACCTACTAAATTTTATGAAAAAAACCACTGAACGCATTAAGCGGCGCCAATGGAAGTAATTTAAAAGTAAAATACTAAATTACCATGCAAAAAATCTGTAATCAAGGATATTGTTTTAAAACCAATTTATCCTAGTTAAAGATTTAACACAAAAGTAATATTAGGAACACCATTCTTTACTCAAATTTATCCTTTTAAAGTATCCGAATATGGTATAACAACAAAAGTTGTAGGGACAAAAATGTTATTGAATTTTTTTTACTCTATAAAAACCAAAAGAAATATTAGAACTCCAACAAAATACAATACAAAAAACAATTAACTTAATAAATGGAAAACATAAACATATTCAATATTTACAGGATGAAATTTCTTACAAAAAGATAGATGAACAATTAAAATCTCCTATATAATTAACAAAATAAAAACTATTGAAAACAAATTAATCGAACAAGTATGTTCTGATCTACCCAATGCATTTTGGGAGCGAAAACAACATCTGGTTAGTCTACCTTATATAAAAGATTTTAATGAGAAACTTATACTAACTAAAGCAAGACCTATTCAAATGAATAAAGCATTGCTAGAACAATGTCAAAAAGAAATACAAGATTTATTAAACAAAAAATTAATTGACCATCCAAGTCACCTTGGAGTTGTGCAGCATTTTATGTTAATTAGCGCAGAGAAAAGGACGTGGAGTACCACGATTAGTTATAAATTACAAACCATTAAATGATGTATTACAATGGATTAGATATCCAATACCCAATAAAAGAGATCTATTAAAAAGATTATACAATGCAAAAATCTTTTCAAAATTCGATATGAAAAGCGGATTTTGGCAAATACAAATTAACGAAAAGATAAATATAAAACAGCATTCACGGTACCTTTTGGACATTACGAATGGAATGTAATGCCATTTGGACTTAAAATGCACCATCTGAATTCCAACATATTATGAATGATATATTAATAATTCTTCACCATTAGCCATAGTCTATATTGACGATGTCTTAATATATTCAACGTCGATAGACCAACACTTTAGCCATTTAAACACATTTTAAATATAGTAAAAAATAACGGATTAGTCTTATCAAAACAAAAAATGAATTTATTTCAAACAAAAATCAGATTCTTGGGACATAATATATATCAGGAACTATGACACCTATATCAAGATCAATAGAATTTGCTGATAAATTCCCCGATGAACTAAGGAAAAACTTCAATTACAAAGATTCCTAGGATATACGAACTATGTTTCGGATTTTCTACCTAATCTAAGAAAAACTATTCAACCATTATTTCAAAGACTACAAAAAAATCCTAAACCATGGACAAATCAACATACTAAGTTAGTACAGCAGGTTAAATTGCAAGTAAAAACCTTACCATGTCATGCCATTCCAAATCCGAAGCTAATATGATAGTTGAAACGATGCCTCGGAAATAGGTTATGGAGGAATTCGAAACAAAAACTATCAGAGTTTAGGCAAGAGTCTATATACGTTTTTCATGCAGAGTGCGGATAGGACCCCAACAAACTTATTCAGCAGTTAAAAAGGAAGTACTTTCCTAGTTAATTGTATTTCAAAATTTCAAGATGATTTAATCAACAAAAAATTCTTATTACGAGTTGATGTGTAAGTCAGCAAAAGAAATATTACAAAAGATGTTAAAAACACAGGTCTTAAACAAATATTTGCCAGATGGCAAGCTATTACTATCTGTTTTGATTTCGATATTCAATATATTAAAGGAGAAAATAATTCTTTACCGATTTTCTAACAAGAGAATAGTTGCAGGGAAAAACAACAAATATTCAACAACAACCTAGTCAGGGTGACAGAGCCTAAAAGCAAGAAACCGGTGACATCGGATTATATCAAACCAACCCCACCTTGGGGTAAACCTCGAGTAATCAAAATACTTTCTACGGCTCTTGCCGAATTTCTCCTCTTTCTTATGTAAATCAGATAACCACCTTAAAGGGCAAAACCTCTTCTCAACCATCTTCTCTTCTTACCAAGTCAAATTACTTACTCAAACCCTAAAACAACATCTGTTAACAACCCATTATACAAAAAACCTGTACCTCAAAGAACTCCAAACATTTACCAACCGAGTTTTTTATACGAGCGGACTTTACCCTAGATAATGTACTCAAAAATAGAACCTTCTAAGGTATATTCTAGTAGACTCACAGTTCTGTTGAAATTACTCATCACCCCGCTAAAAAGCGATCCTAATCTCATATCTATTCAACTTAAAATTCTTCAGTATCCAATCTATTCAAGAGCTTGGTTTCATTCGTACCCATACTACAAACCTTTCTCTACCCCGGTTACCATATTAACGGATACTCTTACATTGATTATATCAATGCTTTTTCCCGAACCTTTTACCTCGACCTTACGATCATTCTGGTTTATTTCCTTTGATCGTACTGCCTAAAACTATCCCTGGCTGGTTCTACGAATGGTGGCATTGGCTAGGCCCTACCAATGACATCTATCCAACCGATCTTCTCAAAACCGCTTACCCTATTACCTAAAATATATTAATCAACAACCTGTTGGGACATTCAACATTATTTCCTTCCCATATTGACATAGGAATCCGTGGATATGCTTTCATGGCATTTTAACATTCTCTCTTTCTCCCGGACATCCATGTTCCTAACTCGGAATTCGCATCAAATGGTGGGACAAGTTTAATCTTGACCCGTTATTCTCTCCGATATCCAAAAATTCATCCGGATAAGCAAAAAGGTTCACATTATAAAAGTGTCTCTAAATCAATACCCTCTTAAACCAGATCGACTTCTAGCATCCTCTTCTTAAACCCAAACCATCTACTCAACCACCAAACAAACCATCTACTCAAGCATCGACTAAAGTCCAACTCACTCATCCAGCTCTTCCAAATCAACCTCTGCCGCTCTGCTAAGCGAAGCTCCAAAAATTATTGCCACGATAAATTGACGGATGGAATCCTCCGATGATGAAGAGGGCGACAACCAATCATTGGACACTATACAATCCGACGATCCATATGGTGGCCCCTTAGGCCAAGGTCCGGGTGATAGTTAATGAAAAAGAAAAAAAAGAAAAAAAAAAAAACTTAATAATGGGGTTATCTTACACTGATAGCAATATCAAAGTTAAGGCTATTAAAAAAGCGGCTCTCGGTAAAGAATAATCAAATCCGTTTATAGCTGATGCTTTGCTTTCAAGCATGTTGGATGTATAGACATCCGGATAAGTTAATCAATGTATATTACAAGTAGACCACATCTTATGTCACCTTATTTACTTGTAATATCCCAATGAAACTAATAATCTAAGCGAGTATAGCTGTATGAAAAGACTATGTATCTAAGAAGTCAAGATCGCAACACATGAAAATGGGACCCACCTCGGCATATAGGACCCACTTATACCACAATGCGTTCAAAAGCGTAAAAGCAAAATGTCGGCACCCTTCTGAGACGTAGTACCACCTTGCATAAGCAATGACATATAGCAAGCTCCACCCATAAATACTCAACTCTGCCATCGGAGGAGACCTGGCGATTTCTCGCCAACTTTCTCTCTCTGAAATCTCTACAAATCTTTCTACTCTTTGAATCTCTTACTTAGCTCTTGTAATCAAAGTTTTAATAAAAATTACTTTTTCAAAACCACGTCTACGCTAGTAAGTAAATCTAATCTGAAGACGAAGAACCACGAGTCTTGGACGATATTGGCACCTTCGACTTTATTGTGTGGTTGCACTTCACGATATTTGTACCCTCGTTTACGTCGATAGTATCTCGGTTTTATTAAGCAAAAATTTTTTTTTTTATGGTATCGAGCCAAAGCGTTTTAAAGTTTTTTGCACAAATTTTCATTTGAAACGTTTCTAAAACAAAGGCACCACCACTCAATCAACTAAACTCTCTTAGATCCTCACCCCTATCGAGCCACTTATTGCTTTGAGGTGTTCCAGGCATAAGTCCTAAAGGCGAGTAAGACCGTTAGCGAAGCCCCAGTTAATGTCAACATAGAATTGGTAAGTATCTCTCTAGTATGTGTTTAAGTAAAATTTAAGTCATGGCGTCCTCATTTAGAAAGCTTTTCAAAGCGAAATATCTGCATCTACATCTCATACTACAATTAACTCAAGAGATTATATTAAAATAACAAACTTTAATCATGAATTATCAAAAATAAACTACCACATGTAAACCAGAAAATATTTATCAAATTGGAACTTTTGATTTGAGCGACTTATGCAATAAAAGAACATGAACGGACCTTATCTTTACAAAATGAATTAGAAGAAATCAAATTAGTATCCTCAATCGCCTTGATAAATATAAAGCAAAAAGGATTTAATTATCTCCATGCAATCTAGAAAAGGTTTCAACTTTTGTATCCCCATGTGGTTGGAACAGGAAGGACTTACTTTACATGGCTTGGACCCATAGCAACCATCACCATAATGGATCCTGAGCAAATCAAGGAAATGTTCAACAAAGTTTATGATTTCCAGAAGAGCGCATTCGTTTCCTCTGGCCAAATTAATAGCAAGCGGACTCGTTAGTTATGATAGTGATAAATGGGTAAACACGAAGAATCATCAACCCGGCTTTCCACCTTGAGAAGCTCAAGGTTTAAGGCTTTATTTTTCGATTGTCCTGAATCAGGTTTGATTGTTTTATGTGTATGTATGTTCATTTGGTTCTGACCCAATTTGTGCCTTGTACTTGTATGTATAGAATATGGTACCTGCATTCACCAGAGCTGCAGCCGAGGTTGTTGGAGAATGGGATAAGTTAGTATCGGAGAAAGGGTCATCGTGTGAGGTGGACGTTTGGCCTTGGCTTGTGAGTATGACTGCAGATGTGATCTCTCGTACTGCTTTTGGCAGCAGCTACAAAGAAGGGCAGAGGGTATTTGAGCTGTAAGCGGAAATTGGAGAGCTCCTCATGCAAGCTTTTGGAAAATCTTCATCCGGGATATCGGTAGTAAAAACCTCAACTTGCATAGTTTTGGGAGCTTGACTAGTGTTGCAAGTTTGCAATCTAATAGTGTAAACCATGCAGTGTCATATTCTCTCTGTTTCTTTTTGTTTGTGTAGTTATCTCCAGCAACGGGTAACAGACGGATGAAAGCAGCAGACAGAGAAATCCAAGTTATACTGAGAGGGATCATTGACCAAAAGATTAAGGGCGAGAGAAGCAGGGGAAGCACCAAGCGAAGATTTGCTGGGTATACTCCTTGAATCGAATTTGGGACAAGCTAAAGGAAATGGAATGAGCATTGAGGAGGTGATGGAGGAGTGCAAGTTGTTCTATTTCGCGAGCAAGAGACAACTTCAGTACTTCTGGTTTGGACTATGATTCTGTTAAGCCAACACCAAGACTGGCAGGCTCGCGCAAGAGAAGAAGTAAAGCAAGTTTTGGCGATAGAGAACCCTGACACAGAAGGCCTCAACCAACTCAAAGTTGTAAAGTAAAACCAAATCATAACTCGTTAGATGAAATTTTCAATGTTTTGATGACTTTGATGAATGATTTGATCCTTCGCAGATGACGATGATATTATATGAGGTCCTAAGACTATATCCTCCAGTAACACAGCTGACTGAACCATTCACAAAGAGATGAAGCTAGGCAATTTGACACTACCGGGTGGTGTTCATATCAGTCTACCTATAATGCTAGTCCAACGTGACACTGAGCTATGGGGAAATGATGGAGCAGAGTTCAAGCCTGATAGATTCAAAGACGGTCTTTCCAAGGCAACAAAGAGCCAACTCTCCTTCTTTACTTTTGCCTGGGGACCGAGGATATACATTGGGCGGAACTTTGCCATGATGGAGCAAAGATAGCAATGGCATTGATTCTACAGATTCTCCTTGGAGCTTTCCCCTTCCTATGTTCATGCACCTTACACCGTCCTCACCCTCACCCACAGTTTGGTGCTCATCTTATCTTGCACAAGCTCTAATCCTAAAATCCCTATTGATGTAGTAAAAATAAGCTTGCCACACAGAGATGAAACAAGTCCAGATCATATTACAAAAATCTTTTCATGTATTCAATCAGAACTAGTGTCTCACAATCTCACTGATTGAAGCCCTTTGCAAATCTCAGTTTTGAATCTAAAACCTTAGAAAAAGTAAAGAAATTTAGGACAGATTTCCATGTTACTATTTGTTCTTTATCAACAACTACTCTCCTTCTGGTTTCTTATCAGCAACGGCGACGCTTGTGCTCGGAGCAGCCGTAAACAAACGTGTAATACCAATCAAACAGGTCGATTACATCATGGTTTCCCCTCAACAGTGCTCGAACAATTTTCAAAATGAAAATCCCCAAGGATTAAATCGGTAAACCTCCAAATTCGAATTCGACGGTGAAATTCGCCTAAGGTTGGTTCAATACGACGGCACTAGTTGATTCGACAGAACGACGACGTTTGTGAAGTCTTGTGTTTCTTATCACTTTTTTTATTTCTTCCAAAAGCCTCTTGTTCTTTGTGGGCCTCTCTATTCCTATTTTCTACCAAAATGGTTGGTTGTGGACCTAATACTTTGCCTCTTTAAAACAAACATTTTATTATATGGGATACGGATATCTTAATAGGCTAAATACTAATATAGAATCTCAAAAAGAATAGGCTAAATAGTAGATAATAGTATAGAATCTCCAATTATGCATTCCATAACAACTAAATAATATGAATAAAATCGTCAAAAATGGATGAAAATTGTTCCTATTCTTGTGAGTATGAAATATTTTATTACTCTATGGAGTTTTTCCCTCTTGTAGGAATAAAACAAAAAAAGGAAAGGAATCCGTGTCCCTTTTTTTTAATTATTATGTCTTGACAAAAACAAAACAAGATATTTCAACGTTGTGGACCTTCTTCTGGTAAAAGAAAAGAGTAAAACGCATCGCATGGACTGGATTGAGAAAGAAACGTAAAAGAGTTGATGACGTTGGTGCTATGCTCGCCACGCAAGTAATGAAAACTAATGTTATTTCTTCCTCTTTTTGTTGATTTTCACACTAAGTCCAACTTTGTTTCTTTTTGTTCACTGTGAGGCTCTGAGTAAAGCAAAAATCAATTAGAGTTTTTAGTCTACATAAAAAAATGTCCCAAAACCACAAAATATAAAAGTCTTTATGACATCAAGGGTGATGTCATTACCATACCCATCTTCTACGATATTCTCAAATCTTTATAACTAGAGAATGTTAGCAAAGTCTTTCTTTATCTCTCTCTCTCTCTTTTCTCTGGGAGGAAAAAAATATGGAGATATCAGTTGTGTCAATAACAGTTTCAGTAGCTATTGTTGTTGTGTCATGGTGGGTATGGAGAACTTTAAGGTGGGTTTGGTTTAAACCAAAGATGCTTGAGAGTTACCTGAGAAGACAAGGTATTGCCGGAACTCCTTACACGCCTCTTGTCGGCGATTTGAGGAGGAATTTCAGTATGTTGACTGAGGCAAGATCCAAACCACTTAAACTAACGGATGATATCACACCACGTGTCGTGCCTTATCCCTTCAAAATGTTCAAGACTTACGGTATGCTTCCTCGTTGGCTTCTTGATTATTCTTCTCTGTTTACAACTGTTGTAGAGTTATCTGATCTGTGGTTGGAACAGGAAGGACTTACTTTACATGGTTTGGACCTATACCAACCATCACTATAATGGATCCTGAGCAAATCAAGGAAGTGTTCAACAAAATTTATGAGTTTCAAAAGCCACATACGTTCCCTTTGGGCACGTTGATACCAAAGGACTAGTTAATTATGATGGTGATAAATGGGCTAAGCACCGAAGAATCATTAACCCGGCTTTCCATCTTGAGAAGATCAAGGTTTAGTATCTTTGATTAATCAAGTTAGATTGTTTTTGTATGTATGTATGTTCATTTGGCTCTGAACTAAACTTGTGCCTTGTGCTTGTATGTATAGAATATGGTACCTGCGTTCCACCAGAGCTGCAGCGAGGTTGTTGGCGAATGGGATAAGTTAGTGTTGGATAAAGGGTCTTCATGTGAGGTGGACGTCTGGCCTGGGCTTGTGAGTATGACTGCAGATGTGATATCTCGTACTGCTTTTGGCAGCAGCTACAAAAGAAGGGCAGAGGATGTTTGAGCTCCAAGCAGAGCTAGCAAATTTCATCATGAAAGCTGTTCGGAAAGCTTTCATCCCTGGATATAGGTAATGGAAAAAGTCACAACTCTTGTCTGGTTTTAATATAGGACCTTTAGAGCTTGACTCTTGATCAATATCTCTCTATGACTATTGTTTGTGTAGTTATCTCCCAACAACGGGTAATAGAAGGATGAAAGCAAAAGCCAGAGAAATCCAAGTTATACTGAGAGGATTATTGACAAAAGGTTAAGGGCAAGAAAAGCTGGGGAAACACCAAGCGACGATTTGCTGGGTATACTTCTTGAATCGAATTTGGGACAAGCTAAAGGAAATGGAATGAGCATTGAGGAGGTGATGGAGGAGTGCAAGTTGTTCTATTTCGCCGGGCAAGAGACAACTTCAGTACTTCTGGTTTGGACTATGATTCTGTTAAGCCAACACCAAGACTGGCAAGCTCGCGCACGAGAAGAAGTGAAACAAGTTTTTGGTGATAAAGAACCTGATACGGAAGGCCTCAACCAACTCAAAGTTGTAAGTATTATAACCCAAATAAAACCCTTGTTTTCAAATGACTTGAGTACTTTCGCTGTGGTTATTAGATGATTTTCCTGAATGTTTTATAACAGATTACGATGATAATATACGAAGTCCTAAGGCTATATCCTCCAGCAACCCAGCTGACCCGAGCCATTCACAAAGAGATGAAGCTAGGCAACTTGACACTACCGGGGGGTGTTCATATCAGTCTACCGATAATGCTAGTCCAACGTGACACCGAGCTATGGGGCAACGATGCAGCAGAGTTCAAGCCTGAGAGATTCAAAGACGGTCTCTCAAAAGCAACAAAGAGCCAAGTCTCATATTTTCCTTTTGCCTGGGGACCGAGGATATGTATTGGCCAGAATTTTGCTTTGTTGGAGGCAAAGATGGCTCTGGCATTGATTCTACAGAGATTCTCCTTCGAGCTTTCTCCTTCTTATGTTCATGCGCCTCACCCAGTCATCACCGTTCACCCACAGTTTGGTGCTCATCTTATCCTGCACAAGCTCTAGTCCTTTTTTTGTTGTCAAAGAAACTTGTCATACACACATGAAACAAGTTCAGATCATAATACAAAACTCAAATACTTTTATGTATTCAAGTCAGAACTCGTGTCTTACAGATTTAAAACATACATTTCGAGCAGTGATTCTCACGGAATAAATCTCTGTTGTGAAACTAACACCTAAGATTAAGGAACAAAACCCTTTTAAAACTCGCTCAGGATTTGTTCTTCATCAACGTCGTGATTTGTCGCCTCAACAGTGGTCAACTAAATCTTAGAATCTCTTGAAACTTTGAAACATGCCGCAAGACAGACGAATTGAGAACGACGTCGTATAATTAATCTATTTAGATTAAAAATGTAATTAAAAGGATAATATAGTTAAACACAATACTTCACTGAATTTGGTTAGTTGAAATATATATTAGAAAATACAATTCAAACATATTATAATATTCATGTTTTTTTGAAGATTAAAAACTATCGTGTACATAAAACATGTTTCTTCATAACTGTTAAGTAACAGATTAATTTAAACCGATTTTCCATTAAACTAAAATAGATAAATATCACTCCTTGACGAGAATTTCGCTTTATATTGTTTTTTTTTTTTTTGGGGGCGGGGGAGGGCAAGAAAAAATAGAAAATTCATTCTTGTCAGCCACAGAACTGCCTTGTAAGTTCTTCTCTGCAATTGGGTTTCATCAATTACGGCTTCTCGTCAATTCTACTATTTTGGGTTTCATCAATTAGGGCTTGTGGTCAATTACTGAAATTCGAATGTTGCAGTTGTTTCGGTGAATTTATGTGATTGAAGTGGAATTTGGAGATTGTCTTTTCTCCGATCATAAGGTATTGATATTTTTCCTATTCTTGTTCGGATTCTAATTAGGATAATCTCCTTATTGTCAAAATATATAACCTAGGTCTCTCTTGTTTCTCTACATATATAACTCATAAGCTATTTAGAATCCATAGCGTTTGATTTTCTCTGTATTGTTTCACAATTTCTGGGGTGAATTTCATAAGAATATGTCTCAGTTAAATATTTCTATGAAAAAGGATTCGATGAGGAAGAATAAGAAATTGGCTATAAATATTGCTCTAAGCAAAGATGGTCTTGCTTCAAGATTTGGGCTGATCATCATGATCTTGGTTCTACTTCTATAAGAGAGGAGAAAGATATGAGGTCTGAATCTGAATCAGAGAGACCACGAAGAGATGTGTTTCAAAGGGTTTGTTCCCAAATCTGAAAAGATTGATAAGGCAACTTATGATCATTCTAGTGACGTTAGAGATGGATTGATGCGTGAGGTTAATGTCGGAGCAGGACTGTCTGGAGCATTAAAGCTTCTTAGAGAGCAAGGAACTTTCAAGGAGGAAAGCAAAGTTGTTGGTGTTAGGATAAACATGAAGTTGAGAGATTCAAAGATGGATTTAAGGATATACAGATTCGTAGGGTGGATTAGTGGGGAAGGGAATTGACTCAGAAAGAGGCGTTTAAGGCACTGTGTCATGAATTCCATGGGAAGAAACCTTGGAAGAGGGAACAAGAGAACCGGAAGAAGAAACAGGCAGATGATGATAACTCTCAACAGATGGAATCTTCCGACAGAGTTGTTGAACGAATGAGACAAGTTCATGCCAAATTGAAGACTCCTTACTTTGTTCTGTAATCACAAACTTCTCTTTGGTTTTCCCTTTTAAGAATCATCTCAAACGCATTTAAACTAAAAACTTCATAGATTTGATATTTTGCCTGATATCTCAAGATTTCGTGTGTGTTTTAACATTCATAATTTCATTGCTTTTTCATTTATGTTTCCATTTATTTTCGCTATGATCTAACATTTTCTGCGTTCCTCTTTGGATTTGTTTTTTTGGCTGTATCAGGGAAACAGTTTCAATGCATCCTAACACAGAAACAAGCATGCTTAGTGATGGGTTCATCTCCCAGAAGACTCCAGCTATGCAGTGAGAACTTTGAAGATAAGTTCAGCAGCTTGCATGAGAGTGTTGTTAGCAGAATTCTGAGTCATCTTCCAACTGTTGAGCTGTTAGGACTTCTGTGTTATCAAAGACATGGAGGGACGTGTGGACAAAGCGTCACAGAGTTACAGTTTGATGATAAAACGCATAGGGATTCAGGGGATTATGGATTTCCGAATTCGTTGGCGTGTACTTGCGACATTGGAAGTCCGCATATTAACAGTTTCCATCTATGTTCTGTTAATTCTTACGATGATGAGACTCTTCTCATCTCGTGGTTATCAAATGTTCTAAAGCGCAATCTTCAGAAACTTGTTATCACTTGGTACGAACTTGAAAGCGTCAATTTTTCTCCACTCTTTCCTAGTTTTTGTTTCTCTTGTGGAGTTGAGACTTCGTACAAAAAGCATTCTTGACTTTTCGGCTCCAGCTTTTCTCCCTAATCTTAAGTTCTTTAGTCTTGAGGATGCTAGAATCTTCAACATGTCTTCCGTCTCAGAGAACCTCTTTCTGAACTTTCCTCTCCTGGAAACTTTTGAAGTCTCTCATTGCTGCTGCTTTAGAACCGATACCGTGATCCTAGATTCTCCATTGCTCAGGGTCTTGAGATGTTCAAGTGTAGCTCTCAACACGTAGCGAATGATTCTGAAGTGTGTAAGATCAGGGTGTTAGCTTCAAAGCTTGAGAAAATCACATTCTCTGGGGACGATTCCAAAAAGATTCTTCTGTCTTTTCCACCGTCTTTACCTGATGCTTATCTTTCCTTAGCAGTCCGCATTGGCCCTGGCCCAAGAAGTTTCTACATAGCTTCACATGTGTGAAGAGTTTGGCTCTCGAGGTTAGTTACATTCCGTTACATCTTCTAACTTTTCAAAGCTTTTAATGGCGTAATTAATTCATAACTATTCATCTTGGTGTCCTTAGCTTAGCAAGGATTTTTGCAGCTATCGAAGTACCCAAATTCAGACATTTGGTTTACCTGCATTTGATATACGACATGACACAACATTATAAATTCAGGCAGTTCCTCAAATCCGCACCAGTACTCGAGATGCTCAGCATCCGCGTAAGTCATACATGTCTAATTATATCGAATGTTGTGACACCAATGTTATCTATTCTGTTCTTTTGATCTTGCTTTTCTTGGTGAAACCATTAGGACCTGACATCTCCTCGTTCAACCCCTACTTCAAGGTCCTTGAAGGAACTACGTTCAAAAAAAGCACCGGACTGCATTAAAACAATGCTTAAAGTCCTGCAAATCAGGAACTTCAGGCCAACCAATCTACAGCTATCAGTGTTGAGGTACGTGATGGGCAACGCTGAGATTCTTGGATCAGTCATCCTTTCCACGCCCAATCCAATCACAGAAGAAGCTAAAGCACGAATCTTGTCTTATCCTAAATCCTCCCCTCATGCATCTGTCTTATTTGAATGACCATAAGTTGACCTTTTTCCAGTTCCAAGTTCCTTGTGGGTTACGGCAAAGTTATCAATCTTTATTTTGGTTCTCACTGGATATTTGATATTAAACTCTCTGTAGATTCTCTGATTCAATGAAAAGACATGCCTTTTGGACAAGTTTAAAGACATAACAAGTGTTGATGTGCCCTTAACCACAGGCAACTTTCTTATGCCACTTTCACTGGACCACTACTATTGCATTCTATTATGGTTTATTGATATGATGATGCATCATCCTCTATTGTCTTCTTTTATCAACTCGATAATAAATTATTATTTTCTTGCGTTATTTTTGGTATAGTAACATAAATGTTAGATTAAATCTCAGAAAATTGTTTATACATATGGTCCTCTATTTCTCTGGTCTAAAAGATTGAAAAAAGTTGTTTTGGAGTTTTGCGTAAAAGATGCTTTCTTTTATTTGATGTAATAGGTGACACAAACTTATTAGCATAATAATTATGATAGTGATGTGTTTTTAAATTGAACTATAAATTAGGTTCGTTGATTCTTTTAGAAGGCTAGTGCCAAACAAAACAAGGAAAAGAGCTGCTTGGCAGAGATATTTCGGCTCTTTTAATTACCACTTTAGAATAAAGCTATACATCAAACAAAACTACAATAGTTATGCTTCATGAACCCTGTGGTAATTGATGATCTTGATTCATTGATATATTGATTATTGTTTCTATATGTTTGTTTAGTATGTTTGTTTGTACGTCATCGGTTAGATTTATGAGTAGTTAGTTACTTGATGAATGTTAAATTTGTTTTTAGCTATAAAAAAGTTTAGAAAAATAATTAAAATATCAATTAGAGTCTAAATAGTAACGGCTGAATCTAGCTAAATATATAATCTGGCGGAATTTATTTGTGATTTTTTTGCATAATCTGGCGAAATAATTAAAGATTAAATAGTAATGATGAATCTGTTGAATCTGGCAAATATAATAGTAAATAATTAACAAAATAAATAAACTTGTGTCTAGTTGAAAAACGGTAATAATTAAAAATAATATGAAATAAAATATTTAAAATTAAATTAAATATTAATAATTAAAAATTAAAAATTGTGAGGATTTAAAAAAAACAATCAAATTATTTCAAGGGATTAATAATGTAATAAAATGTCGAATGGATCCTACACTATTATATCCAAACTATCGAATCAAAACCGACTGAAACGATAATAAAATGGATACCCAAAATATGCAAAAATTATTAATTATATTTAAATTTAATATAATCTAAGTACCAAAAATTTCAATTATAAACTAAAAATATCAATTATCTTTAAACCAAAATAATTGAAATATTTAAATTTTTTTACTATATTCATGAAAAATTTAACCAAAATTTATTCAAATTTGACAAACTTTAATTAAAATTTAACCAATCTTTTATTTATTTTTCTAATAGTTTTGGATTGCATTCACGGATGGAACCGAGTCGAATCTCAGTTATAAATTTCAAACAATCGAATATATCTTAAATCATAGTACCAAAATAACTCAAAACTTAAAAAATGATTAGAATCCGGAAAAATATCCAAATGTCCATATCTAAATTTTTAGGTTGGTTCGTTTAAATAATTTAAAAAAAAACTAAAAAAAATAATTCAATTTTACATTTTATTTGTTGTTACATTTTTGTAATTATTGAATTTTCTAGAATCTACCATTCCATAGACTATAAAGTAAACTATTACATATGTCTAACATTATTATTTTCTACAAAATTCCACAATATTGTAAAGTTGTTTTGTTGTCGTTTACTCCATTTGCAAAAAAGATCCACAAGAAATGCAACTGGTGAAAAAATTAAAAATTCCTCCACGATATTTAGCAATTCCACAATTACTCAGTTACCATGTAAGGCCTTAATTTCAGTTCAGCATAAAATAAAGATGTCAAGCGGCAAAATCTAGCTTAATATGAGTCAGATCAAGGATACAAAAAAAAAACGGCTTGTCATATTTTACGTTAAAAATTAAGCCTGAAAACTTTAATGGTGACCGATGGGCACATATTGATACTTCCATATTTAAGCAACTCCCAAATGTATGGGAACATTTTGTAATACCCGAAATTTAGACTTTAGCCATTTTTGGTGCAGTGATATACCGATACCGAGTGTACACGTTTCCAATATAATATAGATTGATATGATATATAGCATATTGATTAACAGATAAAAATAAATTAATAGAAGAAAAAAATGACGAAAAGACTTGAAGATTTTATTGTTTTAAAAAAGGTCACCGGAACGAAGAAAGCGTGATGGAAAATGAAAGATCAACTTTAGTTTTAATACGTCTCCTTATTTGACACCTTGCCCTACATTTATATTAAGTATACTAATTGTGTGGCTTAAGATTGAGATTCTTTTTCATCTATAATATGTAAATATGTCTTTTCATGCTTTTAGCTAATGGACCGACTTTACATCTCACCCATATATTTAAAAAAATCTAAAATTGAACAATTAAATAATGACAAAATGTTGAGATATGGTTGTTGTGTATCTATGTGGTTTCTCTACCAACATTTAAGTTCAGTAACTCGCATTACCTCATATCATGAGAATTGGATTGAATCTTTTCTACTCAACTAATATCAAAATAATAATAAAAATGAAATATTAATATCAAAGTATTTATCAAACAAACGTATATTGAAGTCTTCAACATTATACATAGAATAACCCATAAGTCTCTTTTTTAACAGTAAACCACAAGTCAACCAAATTTGTAATGTATCATATAGATTAAATTTTGAATGGGCATATGATACAAACTTAGTCTCTTCGTTTTTTTCCCCAAATAAATTAGTTGATAAAATAAAAACAAACGACCATTTAATTTGTATAATTGGCCTTGATGCCCAAAATCTTCTATTCACGAGTAATATCAAATATTTTTTGTTATTTTTTACTATCTTTTACTTGAAAGAGGCCCAACGGGACCTGCAAGGTCGCTTGCAATCTATTACTTCTTTGAGCTTAACGTTGTAGCGGCAACAACAGCAACTCGCTTGCGGATGTCATTATCCTATTTTTAGTTTTGACACTCAAGTCTTCCCATCTTTTATTTATATACTATTGTGAATTTGTAAATTTGTAATCACTACTCGAAAGAACTTCTAGAAAACTCCAAAAAAAATAAAAAATGTATCATACTATTGACTTTTTCGCCATGTAGTTTATATGTGTGGAACGTTAATGATGATTTTTTTTTTTTTTTACACTTTAACGATGATTTGGTCAGTTATACTGATGATAGGTGCCTGTGGAGATTTCTCTAAGTATAGTAAAAATACTTGAAAAAAAAGAGGGTTCTAACTTAAACTAAAGTTGATCCGAGATACGTAAAAGTCATGTATAAATTAGAAAATAAGGTTATTAGCTTTATTTTTTTTATTAAATTTTTTTCTTTTGTATCTAAGTTGTAGAGAGAGACTTGTATCATGAGAGCGTAGAGAGAAAACTTGAGTTCGGGTTTGAATTTGGATCTAGTGGATTCGATTAAACTTCCGGAGGCGTGGGATATCTTAATCAAAATCTGAACTCATTATTAGTGTGTCTTCTCTATTTCTTTTAAATCCAAGCGAGAGATTAAGTGAGATTAGCTTGAAAACACAAATTGGTATCAAAGCCTTTAAGGGTATTCAGATCATCAAGATGGTGACACGCGACACAATGTGGTATGTTTAATGGATCTGGGGACTTCTCGTTGTGGAGAACAGAATGTATGTATATCTCAGTATCCGAGGTCCCAAGAATGTGCTTTGAAGCACAAGACAAAATCGTCATCGGCAAAGGATGAGGAAGAATCAGATCGAGTTAAAAAGAAGAAGATCGAGGAAGAAGCTTCAAGATTAGATCGGTCGCGAGAAGAAAAAGATGATGATCTATCTGAATGTCTCGGATCCAGTTCTCGGAAAGATCAACTACATTCTACAGAGCTGAAGTTTAGGATACTTTCTAGAGATTATACATGATTAAGACTCGGACCGAATCGAGTATTTCTTCATTTCAAGGTGTATCATACAAGATGCAAAACAAAAAACTATTGATCAGAATGCAGATGACTTCACGAAGATGATTTGGATTTCGCAACCTAAGCATTGAAGTTCGAGGCGAGGTTCAAGAGTATTTCTTCTAAGCTCACTTCCAGCAAAGTATGAAATGCTTAAGTAAACCTTGAAGTCAGTAGGAATGTGATAAAGTTTAAAGAAGTGGTGAGTGTGGCAAGGTCTAAGGAACTTAAGCTAAGAAAGAACCTAGATCGAGATCAAATGGAAAAAGGCTTATTTGTCAAAGGTAGAGCTGAAACCAAAGGGAATTGGGGTGGGAAAGGCAAATTAAATCTTGATCGAAGTCGAGGGAAGCAGAAGATATGTTGGATATGTGGTAAAGAAGGTGTACTAGAAACAATACTGATGGATTGACGCGAACAAGCTTAGAGTTAAGGACATGACAATGGATAATCATCTTTGGTAAGGATGGCCTTACAAGATTTGGTCGGTCTCATTGCCTCCGGCGTTAATGTTAGTGAGCGAGATAAATCAAGAAGAATGGATCATAGAACCTTTGGATGCTCATTTCACATGACACCTAGAAGAGATATCTTCATGGGTTTAAGGAGCTTGATTCGAAAAAGTGAGAATGGCGAACAACTCACATTCGGAGGTTAAAGGTATCGAAGCATTAGATTAGAGAATCGAGGTGGCCTACTTTTTTTACACAAAGTAAGGTATATGTAGGGAATGACTCGAAATCTGATATCTATGGAAACATTAGAATCAAAGGATGTGAGTTTAAAGGGGGTAATGGCATTCTCAATGGTGTAGCT
Source organism: Cardamine occulta (assembly GCA_028015245.1). NCBI lineage: Eukaryota > Viridiplantae > Streptophyta > Magnoliopsida > Brassicales > Brassicaceae > Cardamine > Cardamine occulta. The sequence continues at coordinate 24,768,649 of CM051374.1, read as the reverse complement.
AAGCGCTTCGGCGTGTCGATATTAAATAAAGTGAGAAGCATGCTTCGATGAAAGTGGTTTGGGTCAAAGTTCTAGGAAAAGCAGCGTCGACATCGGTATATGTGATCGATCGCTCACCATCATCAGTTATTGATTTTGATATACCTAAAGAATGTTGGACGTCTTTGATAACAAATTTGATGGGACTAGAAAGATTCGGATGTCGGGCGTACATTCATTCGGATGAGGGAAAAATTAATCCCGAGCGAAATGAGTGTTTACAAGATATCGGGAATGGGTAAAGGGCTTGAGGATTTGGGTTATTAAAGGCGAGGCGTGTACCGTCAGCGAAACATCGTGTTCAAGGAGGATGTCATGTTAAAGACATTAAGGATCAACCATTGTCGGTAACAGCGGTCGATTATTGTTACCTATTGGGGTTTCTAGTGGCAAATTGCAAGTAATAACAAGTCACTTGGAGATGCAGCTCGAGGTAGAACACTGGGGCTAAGGATCAAGATATCGAGACGCGGGAAGAAGTGGTTACGAACCAGAGAACCAAGATTTGGTAGGATATCGACTTGCGAAGGATAAGCCTATGAGACGGACCCGGGACACCAGCCAGATTGAAGACTACGTTACGAATAAAGAAGAGATGGAAGAAATAGCGGGTTATGCGTGGATTCGGAAGATGGCGTCAAGCGAGAACCAGGTAGTTTTAAGAAAGCTCTATAGGACCTTGATAGTGATAAGTGGATTCTAGCCGATGATGAAATGGAATCATTTATGAAGAATAATACATGGGTCTTTTCGTAAACGGGTTAAGTCTCGAAAACCCGTAGGCTGCAAATGGGTGTTTAAGAGAAATATTGGTGTAGTTGGGGTAGAAGGTCCAAGATTCAAGGCAAGTTTAGTGGCTAAGAGATACTTTCAGAAGGAAAGAGTAGATTATCAGGGATATTTTCTCTGGTAGTCAAACATGGGTCAATTCATATTGTTTTGTCTATGGTGGTTCATTTTGTCTATGTAGTTGGATGTTAAACAGCGTTTTACATGGCTACGTAGATGAAGAGATATATATGGAGCAGCCAGGAAGGATACATCGATGAAAAATATCCGGATAAAAGTGTGCTTGTTGGAAAGGTCCTTGTATGGACTTTAGCGATCTCCTCGTCGATGGAGCAACGTGTTTGATGGTTTATGCAAAAAGCGAGTATGATAGAAGTGAATATGATATGTGTGTATTGCTTAGAAGCTAAAGAGTGAGGATTACATTAATTTGCTCTTATATGTGGATGGCGTACTTATTGCATCTAAGGATAAAGAGCAAGTAGTTGAGCAAGCTATTGCTACACTCTGAGTTTGATATGAAAGATTTAGGAGATGTTCATAAGATTTTGGGCATGGAAATTATCAGAGACAAAGTAAGAGACTTTGGCGATTTCGCAAGAAATTACTTGTTGAAGCTGTTGGGGGATTTTTGGCATGGATCGAACAAAAAGCGTTGGTACTCAATGGGGTTCATTTCGATCTCAAGTCAGCTCTGAGAAGAAGAACTCAAGCAGCAAATTGAGATGATGAGATAAGTTCTTATCAAAGAGTCGTAGGAAGCTTAATGTATTCGATGATTGGCATAAGACTGACTTAGCATATTCGGTTAGTCTAGTGTGTAGGTTCATGGGTAATCCATTAAAGGAACATTGGCTCGCGGTGAAATGGATAATGAGATACATTAACAGCTCATTTAAAAAGAAGCTCTGCTTCTGAAATAAAGGTGATTTTGTCGTTCGAGGATATTGTGATTCAGATCGATGGGGGGAGATTTGGATAGAAAAAAGATCTCGTCTGGTCTTATTTTCACTTTGGGAGGAAACATTATCGAGTTGGAGATCTGGTTTGCGAAAGTTGTAGCTCTGTCTGCCTAAGGCTAATATATAACATTGATAAGCGGTGAGGAAGCGGTGTGGCTCTAAGGGTGGTAAGCGAACTTGGTTTTAAACAAGATCAGATGAGAATCCATTGTGACTCGTGAGTGCGGTATGCTTAGTAAGAATCGTTTTTCCATGAGAGGACTAAGCATGTAGGTGTGAAATATCAATTTATCGGAGATTTGATAAGTGATGGAGTGTTATCGTTGTCCAAAATTGCTACTACGTACAACCTCTTGACATTTTTCGAAGGTGTTGTCGATCAGCAAGTTTCAAGATACTTTGGAACTGCTGAGAATTACTAGGAACTGAAGCTCCAAGAACAATTGAGTGGGTTTACTCGGGGAGAAGGTTAAGGCTGAATGGGTTTATTCGGTGTTGAAACAAGATGGCGGATTTGTTCATGATCCGGAAGCGGAGTCCGAGCAAGCTAGATCCCGATACTAAGGTCAAGGGGGAGACTTGAAGATCAGCGCCCTTAGTATATAAGGCGACTTCTCTAAGTATAGTAAAGATACTGGAAAAAAGTGAGGGGTCCAACTTAGCTAACGTTGATCCGGGACTCGTGGGAGTCGCGTGTAAATTAGAAAATAAGGTTGTTAGCTTTATTCTTCTTATCAAGTCTTCTTCTTCTTATTTTGTATGTGAATTGTAGAGAGGCGAGGCGAGACTTGTATCGTGAGAGAAAAAGAAAACTTGAGCTCGGGTTTGAGTTTAGATCTAGTGGATTAGGTTAAACTTCTAGCGAGATGTAGGGTATTCTTATCGGAACTGAACTTCGGTAATTGTGTGTCTTCTCTATTTCTTTTATAAATAACAACCGAAAGATTGAGAGATTAAGTAAAATCGAGTTTGATTTAACATCTCAACAGCACATATATCAATTATTTATTTCTTGAATACAATTTTTCAACCAAATTTATTGATTGGATTACGACATATAGTCCTAGTGGTTTTTTAATCAAACATCACTGACGAGATCAAACGAACAACTATAACTGTTTGAGATCTACATTTTTTTGGTAAATTTAGCTCGAAACAAAAAATATATATATAACCAAGAAATCAATAAACTACAAAATAAAATAAAAGAGTGGGTAAATTGTGTGACTAATGAAATAATTTGAGGGTGCAACATAGAAATATTTAAATAGTAAAAAAACGGCCCGGTGGTAGTTGCCTCACAACAGGTCAATTTCGTAAAGATCACCGACAGTGGACCTAACGAAACTATTAAGGCTCAGAGTTGTATAGAACTACGAGAATGCCATTCCTCGTGACCTGTCCCCCATGCCCAATAAGTACCACGAAAATTGCTAAATTTAGGAAAATATTAATATTTTGAGGAAACAACAAAATTAGAATACACGGAAAAAAAATCAAAAAAGGAATTTACTGATTTGTATATATAAACATTTGTGATCTTCAGATTTTTCTCCGATCGCTGGATCTTGACGATCTCTAGATTTTCTCATCTCTTATCTCTCCGAGTTCTTTTAAGAATCTAGGGTTTTTGGATAACTCGATCGGGTTTTTCGTTTAATAATTTTGGACTTGTGATTCGAAGAATTGCCATTTTCTTTGATTACTCATTTTTTTTATAACTGCGATCTCTTCTGAGATAATTGAGGGTTTTAAGTTCACGGGATTTTGAACTGAGGAAGACGATAGGGTTGTTGAGCTGTATTCTGCTTCGGAGGGGAAGATTTGATCGAATTTGGTCATCTTTTTGGTGGCTGAGAAAAAAATCAGTCTGTGTTTATCTTATTTCTTATCCTTTTTGTGTTCGTTGAATAATCTGGGAAGATTCGAGTTTTATTATTCTTCGAAGAGGGATGCAACAAGGTCAGGAGAAGAAGGTTGGTTTCTTATGATTTTTTCTTTGTTGAATCTGAGTTCAGTAGTGAATGTGATTCATTAGAGAACTTTGCTTCAGCTTTTTTATTCTTGGTTTAGATTTTGATAATTTTGTGCTGTTTTTGGTGATTCAACAGAACATGAAAAGAGGTGGAATTTTTCACTGAGTATGGTGATGCTAACCTCTATCGGATTCTTGAAGCTATTGGGAAAGGAAGCTATGGAGTTGTTTGTGCAGCTATTGATACACATACAGGAGAGAAAGTTGCTATTAAGAAGATTAATGATGTCTTTGAACATGTCTCTGATGCTCTCCGTATCCTTCGTGAGGTTAAGCTTCTCCAGGCTCCTAAGGCATCCAGATATAGTCGAAATCAAAAGCATCATGCTACCGCCTTCCAAGAGGGAGTTCAAAGATATATATGTTGTGTTTGAGCTCATGGAATCAGATCTTCATCAAGTCATCAAAGCTAATGATGATTTGACTCGTGACCACCACCAGTTTTTTCTTTATCAGATGCTTCGCGCTTTGAAGTACATGCATACAGTTGAAACTTCTATCTTTTCCCCCTCTCAAATTTTGTGGTAATTTGTAAACTTTGTAGTTAACTGGATCTTTGTCTGTGTGCAGCTAATGTTTACCATTGTGATCTTAAACCCAAGAACATACTGGCAAATGCAAACTGCGAGTTGAAAGTCTGTGACTTCGGAGCAGCCAGAGCGTCGTTTAATGATACACCTACAACAGTCGGCTGGACGGTCTGCACTCTTGTCTACACCTTTTTGCTGCTTATTGTTAATTCAGTTCTGGTAATCGCTCCAGTGTTTTTGAGTTCCTTCTGTTCGTCTTTTCTTTCCCAGGATTATGTTGCCACAAGATGGTACAGGGCACCTGAGCTCTGTGGATCATTCTGTTCTAAGGTACTTGTTTTTATTCTTCCTCCTTGTATGCTTGTTCGTTTTTTTTCTGCGTGGTTGTAAATGTATGTAAAATATGTAAAATACATTAGAGATGTGTCTGGTACTCTATAAGTTAGATTTGTGCCCAGTGGGATAGAATGAACCCACTTATGAACATAATTCTTGTTCATGGAGGATTTGAACTCTTCCGGGCACTTTTTCCAAGAGTATCTGTTTGAGGGTTTCTTTTTGCAAGCTTTAGATATGCTGTTTTCTGACATGTCGTTTTATCTTTTGCAGTATACTCCGGCTATTGACATTTGGAGCATTGGCTGCATATTTGCCGAGGTGTTAACAGGGGAAGCCTTTGTTTCCTGGAAAAAGTGTAGATCCATCAGTTAGACTTGATTACCGATCTTCTTGGCACACCAAAATCAGAGACCATTGCTGGAGTATGTTCTTTTTGCTTGCACATTACCAATTTTCCCATTTTCTTGGTGGAAGGTGGCATGCATAGCTAATAATATATCTTTTATGCAGGTTGAAATGAAAAAGCTAGAAAATACTTGGGCGAAATGAGGAAGAAAAATCTTGTCCCTTTTTAGTAAAAGTTTCCCCAAGGCAGATCCTTTGCACTCGCCTTTTGCAAAGACTGCTGGCTTTTGATCCAAAGGATAGACCAACTGCTGCAGAGGTATGGTTCTGTCATTTCTTTGTTGCTAGATTCATTTTTTTCTTCCCTTAGAACAACAGATTTGCTTTTAGTGCAGAAGGCTCTTGTTCATTTTTCAGCTCCTTACATTGTGATGTTCTTTGACAGGCTTTGGCTGATCCTTACTTTAAGGGCCTTTCTAAGGTTGAAAGAGAACCTTCTTGTCAGCCAATCTCGAAGATGGAATTTGAGTTTGAAAGACGAAGGTTGACGAAGGATGACATTAGAGAGTTAATATATAAGGAGATACTAGAATACCATCCACAGCTGCTCAAGGATTATATGAACGGATCTGAAGGCTCAAGTTTTCTATATCCTAGGTTGGTACTTCTGCCTCTTTCAACTAGTCTATGTTTGCTTTAAAAGCAAAATAAATCCGAGTCATTACAGTCTCTTTTCATTTTAAGCTGATCGATTGAATTTTACATTGCAGTGCCATTGGTCATTTGAGAAACAGTTTGCGTACCTAGAGGAAAATAAGCGGCAAAAGTGGGCCAGTCATACCTCCAGAGGAAAGCACACTTCACTTCCACGGTATGTTTTCTCATCCATTTGTAGCAACTGCACAGAATATATATCTTTTTGATTAAGTATTGCAGTTTTGATCAATTTCTTCCTCTTTATCTTCGTAGACCTTCAGTTCACTCCAGTGCAGTAAACTCTAATGTTCACCAGCTTAAACGCACAAGACAGTCGGCGTGTTTCTTTTGAGCCTTCAAAAAATGGAGTAGTTCCATCAACTTCATCATATTCAACTAAACCTTTAGGGCCTCCACCAAGAGTACCATCAGGTAATTCCCAAACTGTATAATCTATGAAAGTATTTTGACTTATTCTCTGGGGCTGAAAATTGTAGCAATCTCCCATCACAGTTAATACCACAAATAGATACACAGTATTGTTCTCAAAGTCAATAGCCTTCATTATTTCTAACAGGTAGACCAGGCCGTGCTATGGAATCATCTGTAACTTATGAAAATGACATGAACCTCAAAGAATCGTCCTATGATGCAAGGACATCATATTACAGAAGCACGATACTCCCTCCACAGACCGTATCTCCTAACTGTTTCTTCCAACCTAACACCATGAATCAAGAGAAGCGCGGTGGTACAGAAGCTGCTTCTCAGCCAAAACCGCAGTTTATCCCCTCCCAATGCAACTCTGCAAAGCCAGCTGAGCTGAACGCAAACCCTTATGTCCAATCACAACACAAGGTGGTTATTGATGCTAAGCTGTTGAAGGCACAATCCCAATATGGTCCTGCTGGAGCTGCCGCAGTTGCAGTAGCAGCACACCGGAACATTGGCACGGTTGGGTATGGCATGTCTTAGAATTTAGCACATTGTCGCTGTTGGCTATTGCCAGAAACTCCCCAATGTAAATTCTATCAAGCCTGATTTGAACATATTTGAGATTGGAATAAAAAGAAAAGTTCAGTTTTAACCCCACCAAACATCTCGGCGGCAAAAAGCAAATTCTGCTCTCTGAAACTGCTCTGGTAAGCCTGGATCATCTTGTTGGAAAAGATCAAGATTTTGGTCTTTCGAGATCCGTCACCATCCATTGTTCTTTCCTATGTCACAAAGAACAAGGACTACTAATAAAAGTCAAACAGACAAAAAATCAATATTATTCCAAATCGGCCTCTTGGCTAAAAATGCAGAGCAATGGCCAATATATTTACAAGTCTGAAGATGTGGTTGGTTCGTAGATTTTTTCTAGTCCGTAAACTATTGTCCTTCGCAGAACATAATTAGAAAATTTTACTCAATGGTTACAAAAATATCTAATGTCTACCCAAATTAGTCGTCGAGCATCATATCCTCAACACCATGCATATGAGAAGTCAATAGGCCAACCAAGCGTGGATTGATTCAAATTCGGGGTGAGTCTGATGGCGGTAAAGAACGTGTGAAGACCGTTCTTGAGCTCAATCCAGCTGCAACCTGGTGTCTTCTTCACATTCTGCTGTCTCATTGTATCTCTAACGTCCAACACTTCCTCATACTTCCCAGCTTCAACATAAACATTAGACATTAATACATAACCGCCGCAATGCTCTGGCTCCAAGCTCATAGAGCCGCTTTCCTGCCACCAATCGCGAGATCTGAGTTCCCATGGAGCGACAAGATGACAATATTGACCTCCAGACTACAGGATTATCGCAAACGGGCATTGATATAGCTAACTCATATGCTTCCTCTAGCTTGCCTGACGGCCAAGCATGTCTATTACACAAGCGTAGTGATCACTTGTTGGGACAATGTTATATACCGTCTCCATCTGTGCCAAAAATCTTAGCCCTTAGCTCCACAAAGCCTGAGTGGCTACAAGCTTGTAGCAACCCTACAAATGTGATTTCATCGGGTTTGACACGGCTCTGCACATACGTGAAAACATATCCAAAGCCAACTCACCACAGCTCTGCACACCGTAACCATTGATCATAATATTCCAAGAAGCTGAGTCTTTACTCCTCATCGAGTCAAAAACCATTGAGCATCCCTCAAGTCCCGCATTTCACATACATATCCATCAATGAGTTGTGTATGAACTCATCATTGGAATTGCGGTTTAGAAGTCCATTGGCGATCATATAGCCATGAATCTCTCTGCCCTGCTTCAATGCAGCTAGACGACCACAAGTGGGTAAAACGGTTGTCAATGTAACAAGATCAGGCGGATTCCAGAACAAAGCATCCTTTCGAAAAGAGCTAAGGTTCCATCATGATCACCACAGTAGTCATGAACACATAAAACTGAGGTCCAAGTAAATATGTCTCTCTCATCCATTGCTTCAAATATACTTACTGCCTCTTTTAACCATTTACTCTTTCCATACATATCAATCATAGCATTTGACACAAGATTATCAGAATCAGATCCCGTTTTCACTGCAAGACCATGGATTGACCTACCATTGTCAAGATCCCTGACACAGTAAATGCCGATAAGACGCTTGTAATGGTATGCCTACTCATGCCTACACCTTCTTCACGCATTTTACTGAAAACTGTTAAAGCATCATCAAATCTAAAAATCTGTGAATACCCATTAACCAAAGCATTCCAAAGCACACTATCATCTCTCTCAGGCAATTCATCGAACACCTTGTGAGCATCCTCCACTGACATGAATTTCGAGTAGGAAGAAACTAAGGCACTCCCCACATAACAATCGGAATCAAACCCAAGTTTAAACGCCAATCCATGAACCTTCTTAACATCAGAAATCGCCATAGCATTGCTTCCTTTTAACAAACTAGGAAATGTATACTTATCAGGTAAAGTTCCTTTAGCTCTCATCTCTCTGTACATCTCCATCGCATCAAAACAAGACCCATTCACCCAAACCCAGAAATAACAGCGTTATAACCAAACACATCGCGTTCGGATCCACCAAAGACCGAGACCGCGCGTCGCATAAGACCACACTTAGCGTACATGTTGACGAGGCTCGTGACAGCGCGAGGCGAATCATCAAGATACCCTCTCTAACCATGAAACCATGGAGCTGTTCGCCGGAAACGGCGTCGCTGCGCTACGCACACCCTTGCAATGCGGCGATACAAGTAGCAACATTGTGGTAGTCGTATCTCTTGGGCTGTTCTTCGATTTGCCCAGAAACTGTAGAATGTAAAGAAGCAAAAGCACAAGGCTTTATATTTCGTGGGAGAAATCTCAGAGTTCCGACAGACAAATTTTGAATCTCGATCCGTAGAATCAGAACGGTCATTGTTCGACGATTAGGGAAGTTAAATATGAAAATTAAGCTCCGTGTTACATTCTCATTTCATAATTTCTCCTAGGATTAGGCGTGAAGAGGCATGGAATCCTCAAGAATTTGATTGAAGAAGCTATTATCATTTTCTTAGAATATGAAAATAGCCCTTATGTGAGAAATAATTGATTAGGCCCATAAGGTTGAAAGAGAGCCAGGCCAATTCATATTAGAAGAATATCAGATTAGTCCCACATCGTCTGTATAATAGAAAAGAAGCTGTGTGTATATAACATCGGAGTGATAAAATCAAAAAGTTGGAACGATACAGAGAAACTTAGCAAGGCTCCTGCGCAAGTATGACACAGCTCAAACCGAGAAAAGAACCAGCTTTCTGGAACTATAACATTCGTAAATGGAGCTGCGATTAACTTGGATAGCTAGGATAGTCTGATTAGTTGGTCGGAGAGATTACCTCCGTTTGTTTAGAGGCGGCGGCACCAAATGCGTTTTGTTAACCAGATTATGGGAATGAAATGTATGGAGCTACATTCCGGTTAGGTTATCGGTTTAGGGTTAACCAACGAAACCATTCTTGCCATACCTCCGTTTGTTTGAGGCGGCGGCACCAAATGCGTTTTGTTAACCAGATTATGGGAATGAAATGTATGGAGCTACATTCCGGTTAGGTTATCGGTTTAGGGTTAACCAACGAAACCATTCTTGCCATTACAAGTAGCAACATTGTGGTAGTCGTATCTCTTGGGCTGTTCTTCGATTTGCCCAGAAACTGTAGAATGTAAAGAAGCAAAAGCACAAGGCTTTATATTTCGTGGGAGAAATCTCAGAGTTCCGACAGACAAATTTTGAATCTCGATCCGTAGAATCAGAACGGTCATTGTTCGACGATTAGGGAAGTTAAATATGAAAATTAAGCTCCGTGTTACATTCTCATTTCATAATTTCTCCTAGGATTAGGCGTGAAGAGGCATGGAATCCTCAAGAATTTGATTGAAGAAGCTATTATCATTTTCTTAGAATATGAAAATAGCCCTTATGTGAAAATAATTGATTAGGCCCATAAAGATGAAAGAGAGCCAGGCCCATTTATATTAGAAGAATATCAGATTAGTCCCACATCGTCTGTATAATAGAAAGAAGCTGTGTGTATATAACATCGGAGTGATAAAATCAAAAAGTTGGAACGATACAGAGAAACTTAGCAAGGCTCCTGCGCAAGTATGACACGGCTCAAACCGAGAAAAGAACCAGCTTTCTGGAACTATAATATTCGTAAATGGAGCTGCGATTAACTTGGATAGCTAGGATAGTCTGATTAGTTGGTCGGAGAGATTACCTCCGTTTGTTTAGAGGCGGCGGCACCAAATGCGTTTTGTTAACCAGATTATGGGAATGAAATGTATGGAGCTACATTCCGGTTAGGTTATCGGTTTAGGGTTAACCAACGAAACCATTCTTGCCATACCTCCGTTTGTTTAGAGGCGGCGGCACCAAATGCGTTTTGTTAACCAGATTATGGGAATGAAATGTATGGAGCTACATTCCGGTTAGGTTATCGGTTTAGGGTTAACCAACGAAACCATTCTTGCCATTACCGTCTAGTTGTTCTAAGGTGTTTCTGGATAAGTAATGCTGACTGTAAGAATATGAAGGAAGAGTTTTTTTTTTTGGTTATCCGAGAAGAGACAAATATATTTAAAGGAGAGAAGAAAAGCATTTTATTTGGAGACTGAAAACTTCAAATTATAAAGAGGAATTTGTTAAAATTGAGCATCATCATATAGAGTCGACAAAAACACGAACTTGACAAACATTAAGCACCAGCTAGCGAATCACTAATGAGATAATCATGAAATAAAAAAAAAGCGTTTTAAAACAATCAAAATTAGATGAAGCTTCAGAGTTGCAAGCAAAAGCATGGTCATGGCTCTAGAGCATTCTCCTACTTATCTTCATCTCTGGCAACAATCTTGTACTTTCCACTGTCCTGTTGCTGACAAACAAAAGTTATCATCAAAATTTTAACCCTACACAACTAAACAGAGCAGAAAGGAATGGAGAAAGTATGATACAAATCTTACCCTTTCCCATAATTTGGTATGCTCATTGCAGAAACCAACAACAATACCACCACCACTCTTCTTGCCTTGACGATACTCAATGCAAAGATCTTCCTTTAACCCACAAGTAACATGAAAAGCCAACTGACATTTCATCTCTGAACACTCATTAACACAACCACGTCTAATCTTGCACAAATAACACCTATCTTTCCATCTCTTACTCAATATCTCACTACAACAAATCCCTTCCCTTCCTTCAGGATCCTCAAAGTAAACTTCAGGCACAAACAACGAGCAAGTGATGTGAGCCCATCGACCATCCTTTGTAGGTTTTATCGCTCCACCTTTAGTTGTACACAAGCAACAAGAGAAGAGTTCTTTTTCTCGATTCTTCAATGACCTTGATGCAATACACAGTCTGCAAAACCAATCACCTTCTGGTATAGCTTTGACAAGAGGATTCCCATAACAAGAAGCATGAACCATCAAGTCACAACCATCACAGAAAACAATTGGATTTGATGGTTCACCATCTGTGCTTTGACATACTACACACATAATCCCATCTTCATCTTCTGCTACTTCTTTCTCTATCTCTCTATCTTCTAGATCTAAAACTATTCCTTTCCCCCAGAGGATCAATATTCTCTTTATTATCATCTTCTACTTCTAGACTCGATTCAACCATAAGAGTTGGATTTTTCTCAATTGACTTATCCTCAACAGAAGGCTTGTACTCAATATTCAGATCGAAAGGAGAAAATGGATTACCGGAGAACAAATCGGGATCAATCGCCCAAATCCTTTTCTTCGCCGGAAGACAGCGATAGGTGGGGCCAGAGTTCTCGGCTTCTTCATCGTAATCGACTCGAGTCTGCTTCCTCTTCTTAGCCGGCAACTGCAACGACTTTACCTCCGGTTGACTCGGTAGCTGCTGCTGCTGGGAAAGCTCCAGATCTCGCTGCATCAATCTTAATCTTTTGAGAGGAGGTAGATCTTGAAACTGAGCATCCATGGCTTTCTACTTTTCAGATCTCTGGGTTGATGTGAACAGTCGTACATCGCACACAAATTAAAGGAGAAACGAAAATGATATTTACCCGCCAATTCTTATATTTGCGCGAAATTTTTCTAAAATTTGTTCTCATTTTAAATTTCATCTTTTGTTCATCAACCGAAAATAGAATTTGGAATTTAGCCGCCAGCTGTTATGGGCGGGGACCGATGTCTAATGGGCCTCATGAGGTCCAATTAAGATATTAACGGACTTATTCTTTTTTTTTTTTAACTGTGGGCTTGTCCATTTATCTTTTAATCAACAACATTTAAATGTTCGCTTGTAGACTTTGTCGGCATCAAAAAAGGCTACTTTAATTTCATGAGTTGCCGGGAAAATGAACTACTTTGACTTTTGACTTTTTCATTGATGTCCTTGAGGTGGTGGCTGCTGCTGCGGATCGTAGCCACCAGCCCATGCAACGGGTAGTCCGTAAGGAGGAGGATAATAGCCTTCAACACCTGCTTGTACCTGAACCTGCTTTGTCATAATATGAGCACATTACTTTACATGTGTGAAAATGTAATCACCTAAAACTACAAGAACAGGAGATATGTGAAGATATAGTTGTTCATCAACTACAGCTCAAATTGTTGACTCGAGATTGGTCTAATAAGTTGATTGAGCCAGTTTCTGTTTTACACCAGAGTGACTATTTCGAAATTTCAGCTGTACTATGGACTACTAAAGTTCGGTCCAAATCCAAGTTTCAAAGTTCAAGCTAAGTGTAAAACTGTCTAGACAGAACTAAGGTGAGTTTAGACATATAATCTTGCTTACGTTTACTATAGTACACAATGCTCTTCTTGGTAAAAACTGAAAAGAAATTCCCACGAGGAAGGCATAAAAGTTAATAGACTTATAACTTACTGGATTCATGGCATAGTTGGGTTGATAAGGATTCACAGGATACCCAGCCTCCATGATTTCCATAGCCACCACCATAAGCAACTCCACCTGATCAAACACATGTTTTTTTCTTAACCTTTGTATATGCATTCAACTGTAAATCGAATGTATATAGCTAGTTAACTAGTTTTCCTTTGTACCGGTGTATTTAGTAGGCATTGTGATGACTAATCATAAAGGTTTATAATTATTCAAGTTAATCATACCAGGATTCCCAACAGGACCAGTTGCATGAGCTCTCTGTTCTGAGTTAGCAATCTCTGCTCGAAGCTTCTCCAACTCCCGAGCCATTGCAACTAATTTATGCTCCATAATTTTGCCGTGCTCGTAGTTTTCCGCATACCCTTTCTTCTCATAATCAATAGCCGCTCTACAAAACCGAAATCACAGCTTAAAATCCACTTATTAACATCAAGATAAACAAAGGCAAATCTAAAAAGAGATTGGTCAAGATAAATTAGTTGCAATGGCCTGGTCAAAACCTTGCGCGTTGTAGCTCTTGCTTTGTGTTCTCAATTTCTCCAGTTAGTGTTGGTATCTGCTGCAAATCTGTTGTAAGTCTAGCCAAATCTTGAGTCATCACATGAACCTGGCTCGTTAGTTCCTGCCTACCTGAAGTAAACTCCTTGATATCCGCACGAACCTTTTGAATCTCAGCTCTCATAGCATCAACTTCGTGCAATTCAATTTCAGATCGCATAGATTTATCATACATCTCCCTCATCATGATCTCTTCCTCAGCTCTCAAGGAATCAATATAATGCATCATTCTTTGCAATTCATGCTGAGCAACTTCTAATTCCTGTTTAAGCGCAACATGAGTCGCAGCTAGCCTCTGGTTATCAGCAAGTAAGCCCTGAACATCTTGATTCTGAGCAGCAAGACGATCCTCCATGATTGAAAATTGTGGAGGAAGACCTCTTGCATCAACTCTGAATTGAGTTTCTCTACTAACATCTACCATAGAAGGATGAGGAGCCACTTGTCCTCCTCCTCCCAAGCCTCTAACGAAAGGAGGTTGGTGAACCGGAGCTTGCAAGCCACTGTAAGATCCACCTTTCATCGAAGGAGGAGGAGCTCCACGATTTCTTCCAGACATTGGGGAAAAAACTGATAACAGAAAGCAAATTCACTAAGGATCAAATCTACAAACTTCAAAACTCATAATGCTCAAGTAAAAGACAAAGGAAGCAGGTATTCAACAAAATCGAAATCACAACGCACTGACCTCAGACGAATAGAAATTAGGGTTCCTGAGATAATCACTTGTTAATCAAATTAGGAATCGATCAACTCTGAACTCTTAAGGAAGGAAGTTTGCAGACTTGTAGAGACGCCGATTGCTTAAAGAAATCAAGACCTCCAGATTCCTCCAGTTTGCCGGGAGTTGGATAGAGCGGAGGTTGCTTAGCAGTTGTAAGTTTGTAAGTTTTTCGAATTACTCCTTTAATTTTCGTTTTTACTGCATTTCTCCATAATAATTTATGGGTGAGTAAACGGAAATTTGAGACGGAATTTTACACGAACGCAAATGGAATAAAATTTAATACGAAAATGATGTTCTATATAGTATTTATTAGACCAAAATAAATATTTGGAGTGATTGAGTTGAGAGTGAGTTACATGAAATTTCGTATAGAGCACCGATGAATATTTTGCAAATTAAATTTTATTTATAATAAATTAAAAATTAAAATAAACTATAAGTGTTTTAGTCTGATAAAATTAGGATTTTAATCTTAAATATGGTTGTATGTATCACAACAAACTTAGATACATAAATATGTATTCAATTGATATACTCTACTTTTAATATAGAATAAAATCTCACAATTATCATCATCAATAACATGAATTCACTAGTTAGACTTTTACAATGATATTAAAAATCAAATAGTTGAAAGTAACATTTAGTTTTTGTTGTAGTAACCATTTTATTAATATACACGTTTATACTAATACATTTACTAAATTTTAATTAAAAATTAAAATTAAGTTTTCACGATTTCTTGTATAATATCCATTTTTCAATTGATATATAATATAATAATGATTATATATAATTTTAAAAATTTTAGATGATATGTTTCTACGTAAAATAATAACTTTGTATGTATTATTTTATATGTCAAATTTCTATTACTATAGGATATACAGTTATATAGTTAATATTAATTTGTTTAATAGCTCTTTGTCAAAAAAATAACATCAATTTTCTATTTTCACCCACTGATTTCGGCCTTTTCAATTTGCTCATTCATCTTTAATTTGTGTACCACAGGTCCATAGGTCTATGGACCACACCCAACAAGAACATGAATAGACGTTGTGTGGCTCGTGATGTCATAAAAACCTTTGTGTCCCCACCAAGCTACCGTGATGTATATTCCATAAGAACAAATCATTTTAAGTAACACTAAAATTCGGAAAAACATTGAAATCATATAGAGTTTACAGTTTTACAAAGTAAATCACATATACATAAAAATTTCTAGTCGTATTATATAACTTAACACGATACAAAAGGTTACACAACTTTCCAAAACCTTAATTACACTCATACAAAACTTAACAGTCATGCTACTAAGAGATGTTATATTTAATCTTTTGTATGACACAGTAAATTTATAAAGTTTCGGTTACATAAATTTATATAGACTACAACGTTGTTAAAGAAAAAGGCTACAACGGATATATTTTATACCACAATTACATTAATACTCAACATAACAAATCGTCAAGGTGTAATTGATGGGCAAATAAAACTTCGTTATAAATATCATAATGATGAACAAATCTATAACGGTGGAGTTCACATGAAGCTCACCAATTTCACCTATATACTTCTCTCATCCTATTCTATCCAAATTACTCAAACAGACCCTAAAAAAACTATGGAAGCCTTGTGGAAGTTGGAAGAGAAACTGAAGCTAACGACGAAAAGAAGCCGTTGTGATCTTGGTCGGAACAGCAGCTGCAATAACACTACTCTGCACAGTTGCAGCGTTTCTCAACCCGCAATTCTCGAGGGAAGCAAGTAGCAGACGCGGAGTGGGCGTCCGAAACAGCAGTTGGGTCATGGACTATGGATGAAAAGAGGATTTGTAAATGGAGTAAAGTGAAGAGAACGTTGATGGGTTCATTTTGTTGGAGCTCTGCGGCGAAGTGGATGGAGATGGAAACACGGCGGCCACCACCATTACTTGCGGTTAAAGAAAGGAGTCTTAATGCGGTTGATCCGGTCTGGCGAGACCGATTCTGATGGGTGAGAAATGTGAGTTGCCTCGGTTTAGTGGTCTTATATTGTATGATGAACGTGGCCATCCGCTTCATCATCCTCAACTTCAAGAACAGGTGAGTGTTGGTTTACTCTTTTCTACATTTAACAACAAAACTATTGTTTCTTTGGGAGTGAGATATAGGTTGTTGTCACTGATGTTTTTAGGTAAAACAGAGTTCTCTGGTAAGAACAACTCTGAGAGATTTGCTTTGAATGTGGTTTTCTATGCAAGGAAGGCTCTGAAGTTTCTTGTACTACAAGTTAAAAGACCGATGAATGGTCAGATTCTGAGACTATGAAAAGAAAAAAAATGTTTCTGTAAACATTGTCTTATGTGATGTATATGTGAATCTTCTTTCTTGTCTTTTTTTTTTTTGTGTTTTTGATTTTGCTTAGATGGACAAAGAACAAGAATATATTTATGAACAAACAATTTACTACAAATAGATGCAATTTTTCTATCTTTTATGACGATTAAAGCAAAATTTTATGAACAAACAAATAGAATAATCTTCAAAAACAAACAAGATATGGATCCAGCAGAGATTTCCATCACACACAAAACAAAACCCACACCAGTGAATCTGTCATGTGCCTTTAGATAACCTTCAAGAATAGAGCCATCAAAATTGAAAAAAGATCTCCATCTTTCGATCATGACAGAAGCCGAGAGGATAAACATCTTCACGCCATGAGAGTACGAAAGGCCGGTAGATTCACAAGAAGCTACACAAAGAAGACAACACCACCACCAACAACAACAACAACAACAACAAAGAATCTTATATTTGCTTCTTTGCGTCGAATCTCACACATAAGAAACAATCAAAGGCTCTTTTGTTTCTTCCGCTAAAGAGTTCCTATGGTAGTAACAATACAAACACAGCTGAACAATACCAAGAATCGTCCCTATTCCATTTGGTGTCTGAGTTAAAAGACAAAAAAAAAAAAAAAAAGTTTTGTTAATACTCTAATGAAAAGAAAGAAAACACAAATTGCAAAAACCAATGATTGAAGAGTAGTAACTTACATAAACAAAAGCGTCGTAGTTGAATAACCCGTAAAGCAAGAAGGAAGCACTCATCAAGAAAGTCGATGAGAGAGATAAAACGGCATGAACTCAACGCTCTTAGTCTTAATCACTAGGTTCTGCAAACACCACACAAGTCAATCAGGCAATCAAGAAAGCTGCATATAAGATCAGATTTTGTTCGACATTTGTGGGGACTTACGATAACAAACAAAGGTGAAGCAAACATAGAGACAAGAGAACCGCAGCTCAAGAACCCGACAAAGTACCATCGTGTGAACATGTCAGGTATTTGCAAACTTCCAGCTACAATCACACCAACCACAGCAAACACCACAAGAAGCAAACCAAGCATCTTGGACTGCATTATCAAAATGTTGATTAGAGTTATGAAACGACACGGTTCTTTTTCATGTAAATAAGAAGTAGAATCAATTAAAAAAAACCTTGTTCTTCTTGTCTGTATGCATGATGAAGACGATAATGTAAAAAAGCTGAAAAGTAGCTCCAACAGAATTCACAGTCATAAGCATGACGTTGCTGTGGGATATGAAAGGTAGTGCCATACCAAAAGCAGATCAAGCAGTTTAAGAAAGCGTAAATGTATGGTAAACCCGAGAATTGCTCTGTAGATTTGTTCCTCATGATTCTCCTAAACGTTGGCCTGAAAATAAAACAGAGACACACACAAAGATGAGAAAAATATGTTTGATATGACGAAGGAACAAGTTTAGTTAGTGAAAAAGAAGAAGAACTCACATTGGTGAAACGAAGAGTCCAAATGCAAATATGTTGCCTGAACACATAAGAACGATGAAACAGTCATAAGTGAATATTAACAGATAAGAAAGTCTCTATCTTTGTTTATTCGTAAATTGCAGCAACACAGAAGCAGATTTCTTGATTTCTCCAAGAAAATTGATCAGAAACAACATTTGAGTCTTATTAAGGTCCAGGAGACAAAGAGGAACAAGAAAAGTGAGGACCAAAACATATCTATTGATTTGGAATATTCATGGCAACTAAGCCAGATCTAATTTAAAAGAAATACTTTACATTTAATGATTCCACCTTTAACACACACAACAAAAAAAGGGAATATACCCAAAAATTAGCTTAAAGCTTAGCAAAGTCCTCTCTGAATAAAATTAAAAGCAGAGAGATTGAATCTTTTTACCTGCGATTCCGGCAACATCTTTACACATGGACAAAGAACCATTGAAAGCAAAGACATCCATGAGAAGCTTCTCTGTCTTAAAAATCTCTTTTTAATTGCTTTTTTTCCGAACAACTGCGGTTCTGCGTTTTCTTGTTGATCTGTAATGCACTTATGGAGACGGACAAACGCAAAAGAGAGAACTAAAAGGGAAAAGGATTCTTGTAATAGACCCAGAAACTTACAAGAAGACTTTCTTTAAAGAGCAAGGAGCAAAAGATTGAATGCGTACGACTATATATATGTAATATGCGGTCCAGATTTGGCTGTGTCCACTGTTCTTCTACCAATCGTACAAACAAACAAAATGAATATTTTATTTGTTAACAAATTCCATTAAAATATAAGATTAGGAAAACTTTACGCATGGGAAAACATGCACAAACTATTCCACAAAAATGGTAATTAAAATTTTTTTATCTTTGACTACATATTGATTAGGCAGTAAATGTAGTTTTTTTCCTTAGAAGATTGAAAACGCAGTTAATTAAATGTGGTTTTGATTTTTTTTTAACTTTGACGAAAAAATCCACTTGAGTCCATTGATTAGGCGGTAAACGTAGTATTGTCCTTATTAGAATGTACGGTAGAAGATTGAAAACGTGTGAAAAAACAAAACAGACAGTTGATTAAGTATTTTCTCTGTTTTTTTTAATTTTTTTATCTTTGACTAATTAATTAGGCATTAAATGTAGTATTGTTCTTATTAGAATGAAAAGTAGAAGATTAAAAAAACGTGTAAAAATAAAAGAAAAGACAGTTAATTAAATGTTTTGTCTGTTTAGTTTAAGATGTAACGTTGCTCCCCGTCGACATTGATTATCCGAGATGACTGCAGACCAATCAATTTTTTTTCGTTTTTGGATTGATTTCTTAGCTTTTTTTTTGTGGTCTACATTTGACACTCTCTCACACAAATATTCTCTTACACAAGTATTTCAAAATATATATTTAAAAAATATATATATATAAATAATATAAAAAAGTTACATTTGGTCGTCGTGCGTTCTACTTCAACAAGTGGCGTGAGTCGTGACCCAACCCAATGTGTCTCGCGCTGAGTCACTCATCGTAATCTAAAACCCCGAGTATGGAAAATCCAACGGGACACGTAAATTACACTTTTTTAACAATTATATCAGTCTGTTTAAAGTAAAGACTTTTTTCTGTCAACTTCTTTAAAAAAATTGTTTGGTCTAAAATCTCACCTCCATAAATTCGATCTTTTGGACAACCACAAAGACCATTTCTAAAGTCTTCTTAAATCTACTTATACTCTCACCTATGTGAACAAATTGGGTTCTGAATCACCTCCCGACCCAAGCCCAAAACTATATCCTGTTTTTCTTCTCCGATTTTACTAGTTACATTTTTCTATTTTGAACACAAGAAACCAACCCTTGGGAGAAACAATATCTCATAACTCTACTATTATTTCCAGGAATTCAATCGCCTCTCAGCCAGTGAACACGTTTTTTCTATCAAATTACAATACTTTACGTTATGTGAAATTATAACTTACGTAAGCGACTGAATACAATATATGTGGTGGAGATAAGACTTATAATAAAAAGAGATAATACATAATTAAACATACATGTGTTTGATAATCTATTGTTTACAAAAACATCAACTTGTGAATTGAAAATCACGCTATCCAAACAAACAAACAAAAGTACGCTATCCAAGAAATCATTAGATATTGTCTTAATTAGTATATTGAAATCAAATACTAGTATGGATTATATAATTGATTAAACCGGTGTCGCTGATGACCTAAAGTTACACCATCTATGTAATTAACAAAGCGTGGGACAATCAATCTTTAGATCTAATTGAGTTATATATATATATGATTCAACTCGGGAACAAAATGATTCAATTAATTATTGACCAATCATTTTTTTTATATAAAAGGGTTTATCAACCAATCATTTTCAAATGAAGATAGCAGCCTTACCTTCCAAAAATATATGTATTTTTATTAAAAATATATTATTCAATGCATGCAATTGGTTGAACTTTTGTATTGCGATACATTTTTCTTCATTAAATTTTTTTTTGCAATAATCATTAAATATTAGGGCACTAAGCACACATAGAAACGTAAATGTAAAAATAAATTAACAATCGAGCCTTTACTCACAATCAGTAACCTATGCAAACATCTGTTTTTAATATAACATGAATGATCTAATGGTGCTTATATAGTAAACCATTTACCAAAAAAAACATATATAGATATTTTAAGTTGATCCCATTTTCAGAAAATATACTATTCAATTTTTTTGTGTACAAAAGGTATACGGCATTAATAGATACTTTAAAATGTTTCGTAGAAACATCAATTTGATCAACCAGAATTAGAAAGAAAAACACATCATTTAAGCAAAAGAAAAGTCATGAGGAGATTTTTTGCTATTGGTTATAATTCTTTAGTAGTGCTATTAGGTCAACTTTCTTCTATCATCTTCAAAAAGTTTCTTTGTTTGTGTGTTTGTTTTATCACCGTTTCAATATAGACCCTAAGCAGATAACTATACAAAATTAATCCTATATACATAATTTGGTTATTATCTTCTATATTTTTGGATAAAATTTGTATGTACATCAGTACATGTCTTTTCTTTCATCAAATACATATAAAGTGTATATTACGCAATAAATATATGCAAAATATGATTAAAGAAACTAAAATTTAAATATTTCTTACAAACCATACAAACAAAACAACTAGATAGAAAATAAAATATCAAAGGCTTAGTTTGTCGTTGTTGTTGGTTTCGGTTTGGTTGGCTCTCATGGACGGAGGCACTTGGTCTTGAAACATGTGTTGCATCATGCTAGTCCAGAAGTCCACATCCTTGAATTTCATGTCCATCTCTTCAATCTTCTTCTCTATCTTGTTCAGCTTGTCTTGTGTTTCCAGATACTTATCTTCGTAAATCGAAGATGGAACAGTAGAACTCGGTCCGCCATCATCGGATTCGCTCTCTTTCTTTATTTGAACTTTCTAAAACTCCATAATTTATTAAAATAGTTAGATCAAATATATATTAACATCGATCATTGTTAGAAAATAAATAAATTTGAAACATGTGTTAGATCTTTGTAGATGGCATCTATTTCAGTTTGGGGAGATCGCCCTGAGACATTTGAGTTAGTTTCTCCTCCTCCAGGGCTTTGTAATTCTCATCAATTAACTCTGCCTTTCTGTCTACAAAGGTCTCGTCCGTTAAGGTGACCATGTCATCAAGGAGTTCACCAGTCTCCTCACCCTCGTTTGATTGTATACTTGGATCTATTTTCTTTAGAATTTCATACAAAACAGAAGCAATGCTGCGTGCGTCTATCAAACTTCTCTAGCTGATTATTTAAATAATTAAATTTCCTCAGGTCAATGTTAGCTCGATAAAATTGAACTAGAACTAGAACTAGAACTAGCAAGACTGCAATAGTATTAGTCAGTAGATTAAAAAGAAAAGAAAATTAAAGAGGATACCTCTTATCCAAATTTAATGATGCACCATGATTGATAATGTATTCATTGTAAGCATGATAAACACGTTTGAGTTCCTTAACATCACTCGTCTCCTTTCTTCTTCTCCAAGTAACCTCGTCATCCTACAAGCTAAGGAGACAAATTAAGACGTCAACAAAAAAAAACAGATATATATGTTTAGAAATTTCATGAATTATCTGGAACTGTTCCACATCATTTATAATTTCATATGGTTTGTCATATCTTAACAGAAATCATAGACTTAAGAAACTAGATAGAATCAGTACTGTCCCGTTTTACTCTTTGATAACTTGCCTTCTCAAGCTCTCGAAGAAGAGAATTTTTGAACTGCTGTACACCTCTTCCGGTTCCAGTACTGTCAATGCGGTGAGCTTCCTCAAAAGTATAAAAACGGCCTGCCACAAAAAAAACAAATATTTAACATAGAAATTATATTACGATTCTTTAAGAAAGAAAATTTACAAATAATAGAGAGAGAGAGGAGTAAACTCACATAGGTAAGCAACACGAGGTTCTTGGGACTCAAGCAAGTTTGCT
>CM051374.1:24662775-24745814 GCA_028015245.1 Cardamine occulta | reverse complement strand
CAGAAGCAATCTCAACTCCAGTTGTGCCTTTAATCTGAAATACAAGTTTAGAAAATGGCAAATATGGAGTGAAGAAAATCCAAGAGAGATCAGATCTTTGCACAATTTCAGGTCCAATTCGTCTCAGGCCGCATGATAGTTTTCAACTAAATAGCTGCTACTTACCACAAACATCCTATTGAAGCAAAAGCAATCAATGGTATAGAATCAACACTGGCATAATAGATTATACGGAAAGGAAAAAGGAAGAACCTTTGAGATAATTCTGAAATCAAAGCTGAAGAAAATGGGTCGGAAGCAGTCTCTGCAATAAACCCTTTACTGCTGATTCTTGTACAGATGGAGTTGGTAAAAAGAGAATCTGTTTTGGTCCAGCTTAGAGCCTCGATAGAAGGATATTTGTTTTTTTGAAAAGATTAGAGTGAAGAGAAAGAATCCTTAGAACCAACAAAACCAATTTTGATAGGACGCCCGCATTACTCTTCGTCACTGGTAGTGGAGCCCTTAAGTGAAGGCAGGATAAAACAGAGAGCATTCGAAACGCAGTTTTCTCCAGAAAATCCAGAAATAAAACTGGTCAGATATTAACCTGCGTTGAACCGAAATAAACCAGGGTCGTTGAAGTTTATAGCTTAAAAAAAAATATATATATAACAGAAGGAGACGATAGGCATGAACAACTGTTTTGTTGGGTTAACCCACAATATCCAGTGTGTTTTGGGTTTAAAATCTTAATACTGGATCTATAGCTGCAAAGTTCGTTTAAGTTATAGCGATTCATTAGCTTCTCCTGCATGAAAATTTGACCCTTTTTCTCCGGGTTTTCTCAGAACGTTCAATTGCATTCCGACAAAGAAAGTTGTACAATTTGCAACCTATGACATCATTAAGTCGCTTGTTTTTCGCATCTTCTACTGTTTCGTTCACCTTCATCTCTCTTCCTTCCAAGTAGAAGTGATTTTACTAGTATCAAATTTGTTTCCTCTTTGGTTCATCCTCTTTTTTGTTTGATAAAATGGTGAGAAAAGGTTGAATTGCTCTTAGTCATTAGTTTTTAATTTCGTTTTTATTCAAGTTTCTTGTGGATGAACTTGCAAATGAACTAAGGGGGTTTCAGAGTGTGTTTGAAATTCTTAGTCTTTCTCCTATGTTATGATGTTTCTTTCTCTTGTATTGATTTGTTTTTAGTCATAATGTGGCAGGTGGAAAAGCTTTGGGAAGAGTGCTTTTGCCTGTGAGGTTTGCAGGATTGATCTACAAGCCCGGAGATTTCATCACGGCTTTCAGTTACCTCGCGGAAAAGGAGTCTCTATTAATTGGGGACTTCTTGCTTGGAAACTTTGCTGGTGCATAATGTAAGAGCATGGTGTGTTTGAACTAGTTGGAAATATCGAAGGAAGTGTCAATTGTCTCTCCCTAGTCCAGCTGGAGATCTGCTTGGTTGATTGCTGGTTCAGGGCAGTTTGGCCTATTATGACTTATGATTGGGTTTTGATGGCTGAGAGGGCACTGGGAGGTTCCTGAAGGTGTAGTTAAAACCGTAAGGACACTTACCTTCTTGTCAGATTGACTGCCTAGGGTTTAATTTGTGAACATTTGAAAATTGGCGTAGACACCTTTTATGTCCATGTCCATTTCTAACCAGGCACTGACTACTATATTTTAGGTGAAACCAGATGATTTGTCTGTAAGTTGTGAAATTTTGCATTTCCTGGAGGGAGTGATGGAAAGTATTTTTGCGACTATGGGTGGGGTTTATAGATCCCCTCAGGATTTGTATGTATAAGAAAGTGCAGATATGGGAAAGTGATTCGTGGCTTTGCAGTCGCCGTCAAGCAAAAGATTTCATGAAAAGGATTCTTGAATGGATGCGGTAGGGCAAAATAGCAGCTGTTTATAAGAGTCAGATCGTGGCAGTCCATCAGTTGCTTTCTTTTGGAGGAATGGACTTGAGAGAAGCTACGTTTTTAATTGGTGAACCAGGAGATGATCCTGTATCATTTGAAACTCTCAAATGGAGTTCTGCATCAGATCTTCTTGCAGGGGGTTGTTGATTTACGAACACATGAACCCATTAAATGTTTGGTTCTTTAGCAGCAATCGCTGGTACCTGAAACAGATTAATGGATCCAAGGAAGGCTGGGTTATTGGTCATGTAGGATCCAAAAAAGCCACTGCAGTTAATCTGTTGGACTCTGGCAGGACGAGTTACTTTTTTTTAATTTATGTACTTGACAGCAGTCTTTGGAGGACTCAACAGCCTTTGTAGTAAATAGCTCCAAAATACTCGTGACACCACTATCTTTGTCCTTGATACCTACCTCTGTATTTGACTAGCCTTAGTTTTCTTCCGCTGTCAGAAGATATGTATATTACTCTAGGAACTCTAAGAATTGTCTGGCTGTGTTCTTATCTGATGGAAACCTGTCTATGGTCGAGTTTATACACCTGATACTTAAGAAGGTCTTGAAGGCAGAGACTTCAACGTGAAATTTCAGAATGTCAAAACAGGGCTGGGCTCCTTGTTGCATCTTTAATGGTTGAATGCTTATTCACTTCTATCTGTCCTCTACTTATGGGTTTCTATCCTCTAAAATGTCTCTTGAGGCATATGAGACAGATCTTCATGGTTCTTCCTTTACAAGAAGTTGAACGTGGTTTTGCTATGAGGATCCTTGTTCTGACCAAGTGACGTTCTCTGGCTTTAAGGCTAATATTAACTTTCCAGATGATATTCGAATCACGATCGTGGCTCTTGCTTGGAATCCTAATAAGCGTGATTCAGCGCTTTGTAGAGTTTGAGGTAGGGAAAGTTCTTGGAGTATGCATCAATGTCAGCAATTATGGAAGCTCCGTATTAGTGTTGATAATATTAAGTTTTCCATCGACTTGCCTTGGTAAGGTACTGGCAGTTGATGCTGGTGGAGCGCTCCAGCCCTTGATATGTGGGCTGGATGATACGGATTGAGCTGTACATCAGCGGAAAGAGCCTATGTAATAACTGCTGCAGTTTCTCATTTTATTAAGAGTTGCCCAATGAGTAGTTGCCCAATCTGATTATTTTGACCAAACAATATTTTCTCTTTATTATTAATTACCAAGGATGTGCTGCTGGAGAAATGGCTCTTGGAATTGCCCATACTTTATTATTGATAGTAGAAAGGCGGGGCGAAATTATGAGCTATATAAACCCTTAGGAAGAATTGCCAAAGTAATAGAGTCCTCAATGGAGATGAAACTACTGTAATATTACAAACTATCTTGAGAGTCCCCTAAGAAGGTACAGTATATCCCAAGAAAGCTGGTTCTCTCTACCATACGAATCGTTAGCTCAGCAGTTCAAGGTGCATTAAACTTAGTAAAGCGTCGTAGAATGAAACATAATATTGATAATATGGAATCTATATCGGTGGTAAA
Organism: Cardamine occulta; assembly: GCA_028015245.1. Lineage (NCBI taxonomy): Eukaryota > Viridiplantae > Streptophyta > Magnoliopsida > Brassicales > Brassicaceae > Cardamine > Cardamine occulta. Next base: position 24,742,397 of record CM051374.1, on the reverse strand, counting down.
CGTTTCTACGCTCAGCTGTAGAATTTGTTGAACAAGTAAACAATTTGAACTTCACGTTACAGAATTTGTTTGTGCCATGAAGAATGAAGATGTTACAGAAACGCTTTGCAAAATTTTCCTTTTTCAAAAAAGGACAAGGTTTTCCAAGTGAAAGATCATTGCGTAACAAAAGTATCATCAGTTCTACTGGCAATTAGAAAAGCCCTTGAAGAACATATACCAGAGAGTCCGTCCACGGGAACTCTGTATTTTGACCACTTGCCGAAGTGATCCCCCAGCTATTGAAGAATCTCTTATGAGGATAAAATCTGTTAAGTGAAGCAGGGTTACTTGGATTCTTCTGATGATTCAAGAAAAAGTCTTGTCCATCTGCAGAAGAAGCATTGAAACACCTTCTTTTTGGTTATTGGATTCTGAAGGCTATCTTTGAGGCTGCCCTAGGTCTTTATAATCTGAACCTTGCAGCTATTGTGGCACTCAATTCTCAGCATGATCCAAAAGAGTTTCTACCTTATCTTCGGGAACTGGAAAGAATGTCTGAACCCTGATGCATTTCAACATTGACATTAAATTGCAGCGTTTTGATAGTGATCTTAGGAACATTGTATCAGCGGGGGATGGCTACTTTACTGATTGCACTGAACTTAACTGAAGAAAAACCCTCAACTTTTCCGCTGGGCCTCAGCTAATTACGAGTTTGATAAGAAACAAGCAGCTCTAGAGGCAGAGGCAGACCATCTCAGTGATGAAAAACGTTTTGAGGATGCTGCTACTCACTATCTATGCTGCCTTAAACTGGAAAAGGCTTCCAAGGCATACCGTGAATGTGGTGATTGGAGTGGGGTACTCAGGTAGGAGCCAATGAAATTAGGTAAAGATGAGATCTTGAAGTGGCATCGAACTCTGCCTGAGAGGTTAACGCTCTTGGGAAATTAGGAGAAGCAGCAATAAAGCTCTTGAATTATTGCAGAGATATAAGCAGTGGAATTAGTTTGCTTATCAATGCGAAGGGAATGGGAAGAGGCTTTAAGGATAGCATTTCTGCATCAACAGATGATATAATCTCAGTGGTGAAGAATTCTGCTCTGGAGTGTTACTAGTGGTCCTAATAAAGTGAATACAAAGAGTCAACAGAAAAAGTAGGAAAATACTTGATCTCGCTATTTGGCTGTCGGCAGAGGCGATTATACTTGCAGCAAAGCTCAAGTCTGAGGCGGTCTGTAATTGATCTTGGCGATGAACAGCTTCAAAATAGTAGCCTGAGTGGAATGGCGCCTATACTTTAAGATTTGTCTTTGCATTGTCTTATTCACTCGGTGTTTTATCTATATGGATTTTTTCTTAGCTGATCTTAGATTGCATTACATATTTAAAGCTAAAACAGAGCTGAATTAGGTACAGATCCTCTTTTGCATGGAGCTCATGTTTGGGTTTCTGATAGTTCAATATGTTTTTCTGATTATGTCCTCCTCGATTAACCTGCATCTGGTTATATGCATGAAGATTCCAGCATATATATATATATATATTTGTAAAGTGATAAGGTTTTTGGGTAGTTGTTTTAGTGCATGATCATTGAGCAGTTTGGGTATTGGGTTAGGGTATTGGTGTTGAGAGTTGAGACTTCTCTGGGGTTCAAGTCTCTATCATGTTGTTGTTTTGTGGATTAAAGGGAAAGAATTAGCTAGTTTGGATCTTAAAAATAAAACTTTTTTGTTCTATGCTCTTATTCCAGGACAAGAAGAGGTTCTTGCTGCTTCAATCAGCTCAAGCACTGCTACTAGCAGGGCAAGGGATTTCTAGGTGTAATAGAAAAGAGGCGGGAAAATTAGAGCTGGCAGGTATATATATTCTTATCTCGTATGAAAATGGGCGGTTTCATTGATGAGCAAAATGTAAATGAATAAAACTGGGGTGAATATGCAGTGGGTGAGGAGATGGCTCTTGTTGATCTCTTGAAGGGTATGCGTATTCACGGAAGGTGGAAAGCGAGAGCTGAAGTCATTGTTGGTATGTCTGGTAACACTTGGTGAAATAGAGTCTACAGAAGTTGCATCAGACTGTAGAGAATTTCCAGGTCTATAAGTAGCAGCGGTAGAGCTAGCAGGCGATACAGTGTCCAGCGAGAGCGTCGATGAAAAAGCCTATTGCCTTGAACGTTACATTCAAAAGAAGAGATTCAAGCGCGAGACTCTGATGCCTTTAGCTGGATGCTTAGTTCTTCACTAGCCCATGAAAATCCCTACAAGCTTTTTGTTGTTTAAAATCTCAGACCTTCCTCTACTGTTTTAGCTCTTTTCTATTGTTGTGTCGTTTTATACACTAAGAATTGAGGAATGCATCTGCTACAGTTTTTGTTCATTGCTACATTTTTTGTTCTGGATATCACTATGGAACCAGAATATAGAAAATCAAAATTTCATCAGTAACCATGAAGCTCCCATCTCGTCATTTAACCTGCTCAAACAACAGCACTATTTGAGTAATTGATATTCCGGCATTTCTTTCCGTTTACAGGTTAATATTATTGAATCATGTGATTTTAGTTATGAATTGAATCATCTAGTACATATTGAGATTTAATTATCCCTATCTAGGTTCATTGGCGAAACAAAATATGGATGTGTACTTTAAAAAAAAAGAAAGTGTGATGTGTACTGAATATACAAATCTCGTATAAAATTGACAAAACTAACTACTTAAAATATAGTTTTTTTTTTTCGGGATTTTTTTTAAATCCTACTTAAGTTATATAATTTGAGAATATACCTCTTTTGTTTTCTTTGAAATTAATTTCTTTTATAAGTGATATGATATTTTGTCTTGATTTGAATTAAAAGTTACATTTTTAATAAATCAAAATGAAAATTTCGAATAATAATAATAATTATTATTATATATTTAAAAAAATAGATAAAAATTGCTTATTGAAGCATTCCAGTAATCACTTTTCCAAACATAGGAAACCAAAGCAAACTCTTAATAGTAAAACCTTTATCCAAAAAAAAAAAATCAAGCAAACTCACAGTAGCCATGGCCTAAATTCAGACCAACCCTTCAATCTTTCTCTTAAATAATTAGGACCTAAAAGCACACCATAAATAACTTAGAACCCAGCATCATTAGTATAAATGTATGTGTCAAAATATAAGAATCAATAACTCATCTAGTTATAGTCTACCATTTCTCTTTGTATCTAAATGTCATTACCATTAAACTAATAATCGATGAGCAAATCTAAAACAAAAGAAAAAACAAAATCAATTAAATAGGATAATAATTTATATTTTAATAAAATAACATTAATTTTATCTCCAGGAAAAAATTTATTTTCTTTCTGAATTATTATTAAAATTTATTAAGTTATTATAATAAAGTACTATTAGTTTTTAAAATACAACAAAAGGTATTTTTAAAATTATAAAACATAAATATGGTATTTTCCCAAAATTCCTCTTTTCTTTAATAATAACTCTAATAAGTAAACAGCTGACATACTAATCTGAAAAAACAAAATATTATATATATATATCTATATACACACATAAAAAGAACATCTCTATAACTAAAACTTTTGTAGTGCAGTAGTCACTGTGAGACCTTTCCACTTATTATTTTTCTTATGAACTCGAGGTGAAGAAAAAACCATATGTTTTCAAATAAATCATACTTTTGTTTGGTAAATTATGATGTAAGTTGCAAATCATACAAGTTCTTCATTTCATATTGATTTGTCTCGCCTTTTTTGTTTTGCTTTCTGACGTGAAATGATCTCATTTCTTGAAGCTGGACATGTGGTAGGCTGGTTTTGTCAACCCATTTGCTTCCGCGCTTTTGTTGGGATTATCCTCAAATGGAGTTCTAGATTTATCTGTATATGAAGTCCCTATATCCAATCAAGATAGTCTTTTTTTTGTTTAGGTTAATTAAATATCCTATCAAAATAGTTACGTTATTATAATAGATAAATCCATCAGAAGTGGTTGGATAATGTGATAGGACTCAAATGGAACCTGGTTTTGACGATTATTAAAATATGTGGGGAATAAATTAAAGTAAAAAACAAAACAAAGGTCAGATAATGAGTGGAGAGATAGTGAGTTTTAGTACTTGAAACTGCTAAAAGATTAATTAAAGTGGGTATGTTGACAAAAAAAAATTAAAGTCTGTCTATGAAAGTCATTACCCTAACCAATCAAGAAATATTTACTCCTTATAACACGAGTTTGATGCTCTTCAATTTCCTCTTTTTTTAGGCAGGTGTATTTAATTCCTTGCACTTAAACAAATGCTTTTTAATGCTCTTTACGTCGGAAGACATAGAGAACGTTATGAGGCTTCAAACAGAATTTATATATAAATACACACGCATAGATACAAATTTTATTTTTTCTTTTCCATATAACAAACCAAAACATCTCTTTTCTAACTAAGAAAAAGAGTTTTTATCAGAGAAGCTGCAAAAAACATGAAGCTTTCGAAAGCAAGGCCATTCATGGCCGTTGTTTTCCTACAGTGTTTGTACGCATTGATGTCTATAGTTGCAAAATTAGCTTTGAACGTTGGAATGAGCCCTCATGTCTTAGTTGCTTATCGAATGGCTGTTGCTTCAGTTCTCATTACTCCTTTCGCCCTCGTCCTCGAGAGGTTCTTTTTCTTCTCTTCTTCTTCCGTTTCAGGCATTTAACACAAAAGACATACACTGTATATATATGAAGTTAAAATAATGGTTTCTTGTTCTGTAAACATAGGAACAAAAGACCAAAGATGACCTTCAAAAATCTTGTTTCAAATAGCCATCCTAAGTTTATTTGAGTAGGAGTTTGTTTTTTCATCATTTTCTGATTTACAGTGATATACATTAACTCCTGCTATGTAGTCCGTTGTAACTTGGTTTAAATGAACAAATCCAGGCCTGTGGTCGAACAAAACCTGTACTACTCAGGGATGAAACTTACCACTGCGACATTCACATCGGCTTTGTGCAATGCACTTCCTGCAATGACATTCATAATGGCCTGCATTTTCAAGTATCTCTGTTTCTCTCTCTGGACCAGTATTATATACATTATTGCAGTACTGAAACCATTTTACACGGTTTCTGTTTTGTTGAAAGGCTTGAGAAGGTGACAATCAAAAGACGTCACAGCCAGGCAAAGCTGGTGGGAACCATGGTGGCTATTGGAGGAGCAATGCTCATGACATTCGTGAAAGGGAATGTTATTGAGCTTCCTGGACAAGCAAGTCAAGGGGTCTTAATGGGCAATCACATGCTATGATTGTTCCAATGCAGGCAGATATAGCAAGAGGATCCATTATGCTTGTAGCAAGCTGCTTCCAGTTGGTCATGTTACATCATTTTTCAGGTAGGAGTCATGATCTTGTGAAGATTACAGAGTAAATATTACAGAGGAATTTATGTTTTTTTTCTTTTCAGGCAAAAGATTGTGGCTCAATATCAAGCTGAGCTCTCGCTAACAGCTCTTATGTGCAATATGGGGATGCTTGAGGCTACTGTTATGGCATTGATATGGGAAAGAATAACATGTCGGTCTGGAAAATCAAGCCAGACGTAAGGGCTTATAGCTTCGCTATCCGAGGGTACAACAATTCTTATATCTGTTCCTAAAATTTCCAGTAAAACTCTTTTGTGAGTGTGTTTGCTGAGAGAAGAAGTATTGTTGATTGTCACACAGGGACTCGTCTCAGGGTTAGCATACTACGTTATTGGATGGGCGTCAAAGGAGAGAGGCCCTGTGTTTGTGAGTGCATTCAACCCACTCGGCATGGTTATCGTTGCTCTTCTGAGCTCCTTTGTTTTCTTGGAGAAAATGTACTTAGGAAGGTAATAGATGATTCAAGACCACTATTGTGATTCATCTAAAACTTACACAACTGGTTTTCACTAAATATGCTTCTTAAATTTGTAGGGCTGTTGGGTCAGTTATCATTGTCATTAGGATATATATGGTACTATGGGGGGTAAAGGCAAGGACAGTGGAGAAGCTTCAACCAAACGCTGGTTGCTTGCGGAGACTGTGGTAAAGATTGACGAACAGATGCTTCGGACGCCTGATAATAAACAAGTAGTACCCAGTAGTGACCACTTAATGACCCCAAAGGCAGCAGCTCAATCTCAAGAGCCAGTCTGAGATGCCGATTTTGTTCCAGGATCTCTATATATCGTAAAACATTTTTGGATAGTTTTGAGATGATGGTTTACAAGAGAATAAGAGGAAGCAATGCGCTACATAAAAAAGCTTAGAATTTGGAGTCCTTGCAGTATTTTATATACTTTAGTAAGAGAACTAGACTTCACCAGACCCTAAGGCCATCATAGCAGTCCACGGTTCTGATATTACTATTAGAAGCTATAGTTAGAGAGAACAATAATGGAATTCACTTTGCGAAAAAAAAGCTTCTTCTCAAGAGGCCAAAGTGACAGCATCCTTCCCATAGATACGCTGAAGTTCAAGGCTGGCAACTTGATATGACGCTGAAAACAGACAAAAGTAGAATGATTAGATTTTGTATCTTGTTCTTTATGTCATTCTCTAAGCAGCTATATTCGAGTAAAAAATGTTGATGATGCACTACTACCTTTCCAGGTGTTGAAATTCTTATGGTTGATATCAGATCCTGTTACACTTTGTATAGCATCGAACAACTTCACCTGAGGTGTATTCTTCAGCTCTTGAACAACGCCATAAATGGTCTTTCCATTCTCAAAGTATATGTGGTTATTTGGGTGCTTTGTCTTGCAATTAGCATGCTGCTCGAACTCATATGCATTAAGAACCTGTTGCACAGTTCAGTTGGAAAATAAACCAATGACATAGATTTGCATCAAACAGATCTGCCAGTGAATTACTGAAAACATTTGTATCAGGTTGCTTACTTTATTAAGGTTACAGCTGCCACAACCACATAGATACCCAGTCCCTTTATGACTCCTTTGAGATTTTCTGCCAAATTATGTTTCAGCACACAGAAGAAAGAAGAGTACAGGTGAAAGGTTCTTTTACGAGACAGGTAAAAGAACAAACTGACCCTCACGTGACCATGAACAGTACTTCACAGTAACCCCATCAAACATTCCTGTTGATAACAAGGACTTAACATTTGAAGGAAATGTGTTTGTAGAACCCTTTCTTGCTGTCTTTGATTCTTTGCTTTTGGGCACGAGCAAGGTATCAACTCTAGGGCTAGCATAGGGGGGATTTCTAAATTCAAAAGACATGGTTTCCTCTGCTTCCGTATGAGAAGGATCTTTAGCAGTTGTAGGGTCATGGCTGAAGTTCTCATAACTGTCAATAACACCGACTGATGAACCCAGTGTGGTTTCTTTCTGATAATTTCCAGTAGACATAGTCTTGCTTCCATCCTCGTGACTAGTTTGATCATTGTTTTGGTCTGCTCTGTCTTGGAGAGGAACCATAAATGCCATCTCACAGCCTTCCGTGTATGGGGACTGTCCCCCTGACACATTGGCATTTTCTTTGTGATAGTTTAATTCAGGCATGAAAGCGTATTCAGGTACTTTGTCACAAGAGAGACGAGACATGAAGTTCTCCTGTCCCTTGCTATAGGAGGGACTCATTGAGGAGATATTACAATCATCCTTTAGAAGAGACTGACCCATCAATACAAAGTTTTCTACTCCTTTCTCAAATGTATGAAATGTTAACAAGACATCTCCATCTCCTTTGTCATACATATTACCCATTGGTATGACACCAACACCTTCATTACTGAAGTTTGAATGAAATCATTCCCATCCACATTGCTAGCGAATTTCTTTTGGTAAGATAAAGCTCTTGTCAATATTACTGCAGGTTTCGACAAAGGATAGCGCGCTATCTTGATGGCTATTATATGAAGGACCCATATCAAATGATCTTGAAATTCCCTGACCATAAAACTGAAGCATGAATTCGGGAATATTGCCAGATTCAGACACTTGATTGACTTTAACTTTTCGATTCAATGAGCTACCATGAACAGTATGAACCACTGGCAAACCAATTGATGAAACGTTACTGCGTTGCTCCTCCTCAATGTCTATAAGAGAAATATTTCTACCAAGGAGATGTGATGTATGCGCATTGGCAGGATCGGATAAGCAATCAGCAAACTGTGAGGGCACAAGAGAATCGTCCCATGCAGATAAATTCATATGTGGACCAATCTCTACCACTTGTCTCTTATTACTGAACAGTTGTGAGCTAGATGGTTCTGTCAGCCACTGATGACTCCGCTTTAGTTTCATTCTCGAAGAACCAGAATATGGAATCCCCTCCTCAATCTCTTGTCTGCTAAGATCTTCTCTCATTCTCTGTCACAACCAGCCAGACAAATAAAATTAATAACTACACTTCCAAAACTCAGAACAGAGTACTCAAATGAAAACATTATAGCCAATTAGCCAGACATGAAAATACATGAGATGGCCGAGAGGAGTATAAATTACTGTATCTAAAAGCATCTGGAGAATATTCATGTGTAATCGTAAAGTTGTTTTTACGAGTAAAGCAATAGAAAATTAGGTAACAGACAGTTCTAAATCATGGAACCCTAAAATCACGAAATCATGGGGCTTACCTTACAATTGCATCCCAGGAAATGAGATCGCAGAGCTGTTCGTAAGAGTTGTACTTGCTCAGTCGCTCCAACGCGTCGTCAGATTGATCGCCGGCGAGGAGATTGGGAATTTCGGTAAAAAGAAGAACTCACAGAAGAAGCGAGAGAAGTGAGAGTTGAAGTTTAGGGAAGACTGAACAAGGAATGGATCATCAATACTCCAAGGGACTCGTAACTTTAAAAGTAACTGCAAAGTTTAAAGATCTGTGTGACTCATACAATCACTGGCCTCGATTTGACCTCTCAGCTTTATTTAATTACGCAATTTTGTAGGTAATCCGTAATATACAGATTTTTCTTTTTTGGTGTAACAGTCGAATTTTGGCAAAGCTTTTGTATAATTGATGACGTTTCTTTCGTAGGATTCCGGCGAATTAACGGATTAATAAAGAATTATTTGGTGCAACTATTAAAATAACATTATGATTATTATCTGACGGATTTATAAATTATAATACTAGTAAAATAAATTATTAAAATATTTCTCCATGCATCTCCACTTCTCCAGTATGATCAGGAAGGATTCACCATTTTAAACCAAAATGCCAAGCAACCATATTTGCTAGAGGTAACTTTGGAAGTTGTACAACTTAAGTATCAAAGGGGATGGAGTTTTCCAAAAACATTAATTGGATTACATGAGGACTCACCCTTTGCTATAAGAATAAGACTACGTATAAGAATCAAACCATCCTATAAATAACACTAGAAACTAGATTTCACTTTTGATCAAAGCTTTTCAATTTCGTCCAAACCCAGCTGCAAAAATGGGTTTTTACCTGCCTTTCTTTGCCATTTTAGGATTCTTGCACATCCGAATACTTTGAGGTGTGACCTCCACCAGTTCATCCTCTTCAATGTATTCGATGCAGTCGTCCAGACTATAATTTAAGGGAGTGTCAAGAACCACTGTAATTGAGAAAACATTTGTAAGCACATGGATTTGAAACTAGCACAAGTTAAGATCTATATCTATGTGTAAAATACCTGTTACATCTTTATTAGGCGTATATTTGTCGCTGCCTTCTTCTTGCAGATATTAAGGCCCAAGTCAGCGGGTCGCTGGTGGATCCCAACTATCTGACCTTTGTATACATCCACTCCTGCACCTACAAACATTTGCCCTCTCTCTTGCGCACTCGCCAAAGCATACGATGTTGTTGTTCCATCTTCAAAGGCAACCTGAAAGTCCCACTTTCCTTTTCAGAAACCACAAATAACTACAACAATGACATGTTTCATCAAAAGTTTAATTTTCAAACTGATTTCACTCATTCTTTCCAAATAATATAATATCAATTAAGATTGCAAATTCCTGGAACCTAATTCAACTCCCCAACTTACCAGCGAACCCAAATCGCGGGTGTTAATATCGCCAGCCCAGGGTCCATAACTGTCAAATACAGTGTTAAGGATAGCTGTCCCACGAGATGCTGTTAAAATTGCGTTCCTCAATCCAAGAAGTCCACGTGTTGGGATTTTGTACCGCAGAAAGGTTGTTCCTTCCGACCTGTCATTCACGATTCACATGCATAGTCAGATTGATCTTAATAGCTGCAAACTGTATATTTACCAAGTATGTGTTTCTGAAAAAAACAAAACGCTCAAAGCATCTCATACACACAAACAATCACGGCTGAACGAGGAATTAGCATGACATCATGTATTGTTGTTCCCAAAAGGTTCTCAAAGCAGGAAAGTCTTGTGCATTTAGCTATGTACATATGGTGGTTACAACAGCTGCTATAAACATCCAAAAAGTAACTGCTATATATCTTAATCAGTCTATTCCCAACACGATTATAATTTCCTTACCATTTAAACAAGCAGTCTTAACACAAAATCATTATCACGAGATGGCAAGAGAAACAATACATACCCAACACCCTGCATGTCAAACATCTGTCCACGCCTTTTTCCAAGAAGTTCAACAACAGGCCCCATGTGAAGCTCTGGTACTTCAACAGTTGCTACCTGAATTGGTGGATTTTGAAGTCAGATTAGATAGGGCGTCTTTACTTGTTTGGGAAATTATTCACGAAAAAAATTCTTTTCAGTGAGCAGACAATTAAACCAAGGATAATCAAATCAAACTGAAATCATGGTTTCATATTTTGCTGCTCATTCCTTCGGTAGGAAATTAATAGTGTCAGTCAGAAACTCACCTCATATGGCTCCAGCAATTTATCATTAACTCTTTTGTTGATAACTTTAGGTGGTCCAACCATGAATTCATATCCCTCTCTTCGCCTGGAACATATTACCGTTCAGTTACTTTTAATTTCAAATATGAAAGGAATGATGGCCACTGAAGTACTTACATGTTTTCTATCAGGATGGTAATGTGTAATGTACCACGCCCACTAACAATGAATGTGTCTGCTGTTTCACCATCTTCCACTTTCATAGCTAGATTTCTTTCAAGTTCACGGTTTAAACGATCTCGTAAGTTCCTGCTCGTTACATACTTCCCCTACACAAAAGGAAAGATAATTCAATGCACTAATCCTTTTTCTTTTTGGTCGACAATGTTGCACTAATCCAAGTTAATGATTTCTCTCTTGATATCTTGTACCCATGCATTCATGGAAAATAGAGTAAGATAGACTCATGACAGTCATATAAGACATGATTAGACCTACCTCACGACCCGAAAATGGAGAGGTGTTTACAGAGAAGGACATTTTCACAGTTGGCTCTTCTACTTTGATTGTAGGTAGAGGCTTCCCATGTACTTTATCAGCAATAGTCTCCCCAATCTGAAAATTTAGGGTATACAAAGAAACCAATACGTTACAACTCAACTAGCAACAAAAATAAAAATGACAAGTAGCAGCAATTATCCACCAGTGTTACAACAGTCTCTCACATTTGACATGAACTTATCCATGTTTATACGTGTACCTGAACGTTGTCTATGCCACACACAGCAAATATCTCCAGCTTCCACTGAATCAGTAGGTACTCTGTAGAATTTCTCATAGACAAAAGCTCACTAACTCTTGCAAATCTACAGGAATCTTCAGAAGTGCACACCTGTAAAGTTATACTCAATAAGTCTACTATAAACCATATAAATTATGCAAGAAGTTCATATTTTTTTATCTGAACCCACAATTACATCATTTATAGTCCCATAGCAAAGGAATAAGTTCAAGATTATTCAAAATGTTACCCTGACATCCATTCCCTTGCGCAGTACCCCTCGTGCAGTCGTCCAATAGCAATCGTCCTTTATGCTCATCATACTCGATATTTGTGGCCTGAACAAAAAAAAAACATATTAGTTTCATACAAGTGAACTCTATCTATTCAACTAGTCTGTCTAATTCACTTAAATTTCTTTCACTTTGGTTGGAGGAATATCCCAGTGCAGTAAACCGGAGAGTTTATTAATTATGACCATATATGCAAAGTCTAAGTGACCTTTAGTTTGGAATTGATGAGGTAAATTCATCAATTTGACCAGGTATGAAACCAGACACAAACCACAAATTGTTTTTTTATTTGAGAGTGCCATATGACTGTTAGTTTCTTGGACACGAAGCTGGTTTTAGAGTATTTGACTTCTTTTAGTTGGTGAAAGACAGGTTTTTGATGTGTATATTCTTGGCTAGGAGATATAAACATGCAAGATAGCTTTCTGGCTCTAGCAGAGAACAAACACATAAAACATGAAACAGTAAAAAAGTTACAATAACTCACAAGCATCTGAAGTGCACCATCTTTTTCAATATTTGGCCCAGGTACACATCTAATTATAGCTTCGAACAGGGGTCCCAGGTCTTCTGAAAGGTCTTCTGGAGAAAGCCCCGCCTTTCCTTTAATCCCACTAGCATATATCGCTTGGAAATCACACTGCACACCACAACAAAATAATCATTAAGGTTAGCGTCATATAACTATACTATGAGTCGCGCAAGATACCACACAAAGGATAGACAACCCAAATCAACAAATACCTGTTCGTCTGTAGCGTTTAGTTCAATAAATAGTTCAAAAGTGGAATTGATAACAAAATCAGGACGAGCAGAAGGTCTGTCAATCTTGTTTACAACCACAACAACTGCGTGGCCAAACTCAAGAGCCTTCTTCAAAACAAACCTTGTCTGGGGCATAGGTCCCTCAACAGAGTCCACCTTAAAGGTAAGAGAGTAAGGGTAGGAAAATGAGAAATACAGAGATAAAAAAAAATATTCTTGAACATTGAGAGAAAGCATCAAATTACCACAAGAAGCACTCCATCAACCATGTTCAAGACACGCTCCACTTCACCCCCAAAGTCAGAGTGGCCAGGAGTATCTATTATATTAATTTTAGTGTTTTTATAAGTGATGGAGGTATTTTTGCTAAGAATAGTGATTCCTCTTTCACGTTCAAGGTCATTTGAGTCCATGATCCTCTCTTGCATGACTTGGTTATCTCGGAATACCTGCAAAGTAAGGTATGGATTAAGAAAAATAAAATTTCAATTATTACACAGAGGAAACATTGACCAAAGTCCATTTGCGTTTGAGCTGTTACCTTAGCTTGCCTCAGCATAGAATCAACCAAAGTAGTTTTACCATGATCAACATGTGCTACAATTGCTATATTCCTCACGTCATTCCTCCTCACTAGCGTCTTCTTCTTCACCTCTATTGGCATAACATGAGTGTTTTTTTTTAGAGAACTAATCAGCCATAAAATAATATATAGATAATTCTTGATCCTTTAATTGATCCTTGAGTTTCACAATCTTAGTTTGTTCATTTCAAACTGACTAAACACGATCCTTGAACAAAACCGAAATCAATTTCAGCAACAAAACTACTTCAGCCTATCTGAACAAAAGAGAGGAAGAGATAAAAGACGGTAATGACCAGAGGATGGTTCAGCGGTTGAAGGAGAGGCGGAGCAAGTGATGGGATGATGAAGCGGACGGCGGGAACGAAATCGAAGAGCTCCTCCTGGTTTAAGCGCGGAAGCAAAGCTGACGCCAAGCACTTGCTGCTTGTGAAGCAGAGGAGAAGCTGGCCTTCTCAAAACCGCTGGAGAAGCGGAGGAAGGGCTCAAGCTGAGCTCCATTTTAATTCTCTCCGCCGCTAAACAGAAGATATGAGAAAGAAAAGAGAGCAAAAAGGATTTTATTTGGTTGGAGAGGAGAAGCTGCTGTTTTATTCCGAGGATTTCATTAAGACTGCGCAATCGTGTGGAGTAGAGGGACCAGGTTAAGCCACGTCTCACTCTTCGACTTATCGACTCCCAACTAGACCCAGCTCCATTCAGGGCCGCGTAAAATTACATGGTTGCTCACTAACGAGTAACGACGACCTTCTATGTCTCAGTTGTTTAACGCCAAGTACATGAATGAATTTTACAAGATCCGTAAAGAAAGATATTAATGTAAATTCTACAAGATCCCTAGTTTTGATTCATTCTCTACACTACGCAAAACCCATACATTGATGCTTTCGACAAACAAGTAACATGGCGCAGCAAGTTTTGCATTATCCTTCGAGGGACGAACCAACCATTGAATTGGACTGTATAATTTACATCAATAAGAAGAATATAAAGAAAGTATTTGAGAATATTGCACCACCAAAGTATCATTCTCAGGCTTTCTTCTGACTTGAGTGAGCATCATGATGAAGTTGATGATGATCTCTCTTGCAAAGTATAATGGATTCCACAGGTCTAAGAGACTCAAACTATTCACAGCTTCAGGTCAATACGCTCAGACCATTCAAATATACCAGAGTGGACCTGGTCATGTCCTAGATCGGACCCGTTGCCTCCCGCGGCAACCCTCATGATGTCCTCGATCAACGCAAAGTTCCCCATGATATCAACATGGGCCCCACTCTGAGTCCCTCGCCCTTCCAGCAGGTTAGCCGGTGGAGAGTGGTTGTATTCTCTAAGGTAAGTCTTGATCCCCGAAGGGTTGAATCTTGTCTTGCCACGCCAAGCTTTAGCACACATGAACCCGGCACTTAGGACCGGTACAGTTTCATCCCCATCCACATTGTAAACTCCTGCTTTCAGACAGCTCTCTTCTTCCTCCTCGTGAGCAGAAGTGAAGATCTGGAAAGGGATGCAGCTGTCAGGAGACTGGTTAAGCTTATATACGTATGCTCGTTCCGTTGGTATCCCGACTCCATACAATGAGTAGATTTCCATTTCAGGAGCATTTGGTAATCTGAAAACAGCAGAACAAACCAAACAAAGTATTTATTTATTTTATCTCAAATAGAGCGCAATGCATCCTAATGGGATAGAAATCAATTATAACAGAAGAGCTATGATATAACTGAGCAACCATCTTCGAGAAAGACTCAAATAAACAATATCAACACGACGAAAAATAAAAGTGTGGTAATGCATCAGGACGAAGCATAGAGTTGGTACCAAAATAAACTACTTACTTTGTCTCTAACGGATTTGACCAGTATTTGTGATGTTTATACTTGGGGTCATCCAAATCATCAGCAACTCCATAGGAGAAATGAGCGGCACCACGCGCCATCATCTTAGGAGCAACATAATGTAGTAAATCGATAACTGCATCAGCAGTGTAGACCTTATACTCAGCAATAGCTTTGATCCCTGCAATTCCCATATCATGGTACTCTGTCCACACATCACCGCAGGTGTGATTTGGGATACTCTGACCTTTAACTGCATCCTTCACCAAGTAAAATGTATAGATTGTTAATCATCTAATCACAAAAAGTACAAGGCTTATAGGATTTGTATCTCCATACTCGAAAATCAATGTTTTTAATCTCAGATGGCGGAGCCTCTGCCACTTCTTTCGAGCGATATAATCCTGCCATAGTTAGCAGGCTTTATCTTAGAACCTGAATTTTCAGTCAGCTTCACCACGAGGCTCATTGCTCTTTTGCTTTTTCCCAGAACAGGTGTGGCCTTTCTCCGGCGACCAATCAACACCACCCCATATTGTATCACCTCCCTTAGGTATCATAGACATTGTTGAGTCCCATGTGCGTGTCATTCTCATTACATGCTGCAAGGTCTGAAGTCTAAATATATCACTGTCTAAGAATCCTGGGGCAATCGCTCTGCAAATTTAGAAGACAGAAAAAGTGCTATTAAGGAACCAAGTGGCTAAAAGTGCAACTAAACCAACAATTCTGTAATTAACCACAAGTATAAAGACTGTAGATCCATATACAAGAAAAAATGAAAGAAGCAGATATATCAGAAATTGATAAAGAATGGAAGAATGGAAGCTCCAGAGCTTTCCATTAGCAAAAAAGACAATATGATGAGTATTTTCCTCAAAGCTAAAAGGCTAGACAGGACAAGGGAGCAATGCGTATGAGATGGAGAAGATGCAGACTTAATATTTTCTTATGGTAGGTCTACACTTAGATTACCGAAATTAGGCCAAGATTCTGATCATCAAAAGCACAATCAGCAATTCAATACCTGGCAACTGCAACATCCTTTGCTTCAGCAGAGAAAAGCCCTGCAACAGCTTTTGGAACACCAAGAAATGGTCCACCAATGTTCATCACTGCCTTTATATGCTTCGCACACCAATCGGGCCCACCCCCACCACCCGTAGGAGCTGGTGCCTCAACCCATTTCATAAAATGCAGAAAATACAAGACCCCCATGGAATGCGGAACTATAACTGCCTTTTTTCCACCGTTGGTAGAAACCATCAACTCTATATTACTTTTCATACGGCTAAGCGTCTGATCACGCACCTAATAAATCAACATGAAACATATTTAAGCCATAAGCGATAAAGAGAGACACGTGAAATTGAACAGAAAAATAAATATTTATGAGAAAAGAACCTCTGTGTTCTGAAACGAAAGCCTCCAGTCATATGCAGCCATGTACATGTTTTTCTCTTCATATCCAATATGTGCAAGGTTAGCAATCAGCACTGCCCAGACAAAGTAGCCAGGAGCAAAGTAATCGGCAGCTACGAGTCCTGATACAGCTCTTATTCTAATACCAGCAGGATCCAACCCAGTTTCGTTGTCAAGTGACATGTGTTCTACCCAACATAGAGGCCTGAATTAATCAAATAATCAAATAAGTTAAGATACTACCAACATTAACACTGTCCCATCTCTAGTAGAGCAAAAAGAGGAACATTGAGCCAAAAGAAGAAAGATGCAAACCATAACAAATAAAATAGATGCAACCTAAAAAACAGTTTCTTTTTTCCATTGCTGGCTAGGGAGGAGTTCATAGCTATATAACAGAATGGGAATTGAGAAAAACAAATTGAGCCGAAAGACAAAAGAAACTAGCTTTTAGGCCAATAAACAAGCCATGAACACATGAAAATAGTTGAAGAATAAAGCAACCATCCTATATCAAGGTCTAAACACATTTTTCACAGAAGTACATATATTAAAACTTCTTATCTATTCCTAACAGAACAAAACAATACTTGCTTCAAACCCAAACTTGGCAATCATTTATACTTGGAACACTTCCCTTACACAAACACAATATACAACAGAAATGGCCTCTTAAAGAAAATAGCATCTAAAAAGCGACTAAAGAGTAAGACAGATAAATGGAATTTAAGTTTTGAGTGATGTTCAAAAAGTAGCATGTGCGTGATCTCATCAGATCCAACCCAAATCCCAACATAAAACTTTAAAGGAGGGAGAATTGAGCTGAGCTCACCTTTTGTAGACTTCACCAAAAGTTCCTCCCCACAAACGTTTTCTAAACAAACCATCAGCGCACTGCTTGCCTTCCCAAAGCTCAAGACCTCCGGTGACAATCCCAGGAATGAACACAACGGGATGTTTAGCCTTGAGACCTTCTTTTTTCAGCTTCACACCGGGCGGGTCGGGCAAAGGACCCGTGATTCGCTCTGTTACATACTGAGGAAAGCTCGCAGGCATTGCGTTGTAAAGGAAGAGAAGGAACCACCATGTGACGCATACACATCCAATAAACCAACAACAAGAATCGATGCACGACCACTTCCCCTTTTCGATTCCTCCATTTGATTTCTTGTGGGTTTTCGAAGATTCATGAGATTTCTGTTGGGAATCGTCATCGGCCACCTCCTCGGATGGTGCCGACGGTTTCTCCGTTGGCTTTTTCCGATGAATAAGGGGCATTTCTGTAACTTAAATTTAACCAGACGAAGCCACGGACCTTGTTAATCTCTTCAACAATTTAGAACAAAGAGCTGTTTCGCTGCGAACTCTGAAACCAATCAAATTTGTCCCTTTTTGGTTTTTATGTTTTGTTTTTTGTCGACTTTTCTGTTTTCTGATATATGGCACCAAACTCGGACCGGATGCCAAAACTTGATCAATGACCACCTTAGTCCTAGTTCCGGTTCAAGGTCAGCCTACTAGACCAGTCCGATCCGTTTCATTGATTTCATTATGAGTCTGTAACATTTTCTCATCGATTTAACATGGCTAATGCGTTTTAAATGTATTTATATCCTTTGTAACGAATGACCAGAGTAAATAAAAAAAAAAAAAAACTGAAAAAGATAAATCCACATTTTCCAGCCCTAAAGTTTCAGAGTGCAAATTTCTCTCCAAACGCCAAGCTATTCCATGGATTTGTGTAAAATCCATAATTCCTAATAAAAATGGACACAGAAAGTTAGCCATAATTCCATGGACTTGGATGAGCTGTGTATAGTCTCTATGTGCATTTATGTTTGAGTTAGGTCCATTTATGTTTACCCAAAAATTCTAATTTATAGACTTCCAATAACAATACTAGATTTGAGGTGTCTAGGTCTATTTATATTTTAATTTATGATTACACAACTTCTGATATCATGTAAATAAAGAGAATCTTATTATATAAACATTGGTTGCACTCACGAGAAATTGACACGTGTCAAAATTATAATTAACGAGATCATGACATATGTCAAATAAAATTTCAGATTTTATCACATGTCAAATTTATTATATAGCTTCAAAATTAAATCGAGTCGAAAGTTTAAAGAGAAAGAAAATTAAACCTAATAACATAGCTTCAAAAGCTTGATGAAACTCTAGTAAAAGGATAAATGATTGAGGTAAAATCTCAAAACCTAAAACCTAAAATATATATAAGATAATATTTATCTAGGGTTTATTTATTTATTTTTAATATTTTTTATGTAATCATTTCTAAGAAAAAGTTTAGTTTCCTTAAAGTTAGCTAACCAGAATATTTATTAGATTTATTACTTGTATATTATATAAGCATGTATAAAAAAAATTTAAATTTTAAAAAATCAAAAAACCGAATGGTTTTACGATTTTAAACCAAACCGAATTGAAACCGAAATAATTTCTTTAATAGTAATCAAATGGATTTTTGAGCAAAATCGAAACCAAACCGAATTACTAATTTAAGATTCGATTCTTTTGATTAAGGTTATTTTTGTCTACCCTTAATCAAATGAAAGTGTCGTCATTGCAATAGTATCTTTTACATGGCCGAAACAAATACGATCTTGGAAATAAAAATAATATGCACTTAATATCCACACGCCCAAACCATGAAATATGAATAGAAATCTGAATGAGCCAATGAGAAGCCAGCAAAGTCCATCTCATTGTCCTAAGCGGATATGAACCAACAAAACTCAACCTCACAACTTAAAAACCCCTCTCGCGTACCCATTCGTCCACGTGTCCTTCGCTTCCACCACTAACCTTCAAAACCAACGCTTCTTTTTTAGCTCCTTCTTCCGAAGCCTTAAATGATGAGAGAAACACAAACTCCAACTCGGAGCAGAAGTGTAAAGGACCACAAAAACGAAACAAGAAGAAAAGTGATCATTCCTCTTTCTCTTCTCTATCCTCTCTTCTTCAATTCAGCTTTGAGGATTCTCTAATTCGAAAATGGCTTCCCTTGTGTATTCTCCATTCACTCTATCTAACTCTAAAGCAGAGCATCTCTCTTCGCTCTCCAACAGTAACAAACATTCTTTCCTCCGGAAGAAACAAAGATCAACAAACCCCTCCAAATCATTGTTCAAGGTGAAATCGGCGGTTTCTGGAAACGGCCTTTTCACTCAGACAAACCCGGAGGTCCGCCGTGTAGTCCCCAAAAAGCGAGATAACGTTCCGACGGTGAAAATAGTCTACGTTGTCCTCGAGGCTCAGTACCAATCATCACTCACGGAGGCAGTCCAATCTCTCAACAAGACATCGAGATTTGCATCTTACGAAGTCGTTGGATACTTGGTAGAGGAGCTTCGAGACAAAAACACTTACAACAGCTTCTGTAAAGACCTTGAAGACGCCAACATTTTCATTGGATCTCTGATCTTCGTCGAGGAATTGGCGCTTAAAGTTAAGGAAGCGGTGGAGAAGGAGAGAGACAGGATGGACGCAGTTCTCGTCTTCCCTTCAATGCCTGAGGTAATGAGACTCAACAAACTCGGATCTTTCAGTATGTCTCAGTTGGGTCAGTCAAAGTCTCCGTTTTTCCAACTCTTCAAGAGGAAGAAACAAGGCTCTGCTGGCTTTGCCGATAGTATGTTGAAGCTTGTTAGAACATTGCCCAAGGTTTTGAAGTATTTACCGAGTGACAAGGCTCAAGATGCTCGTCTCTACATCTTGAGTTTACAGTTCTGGCTTGGAGGGTCTCCTGATAATCTTCAGAATTTTGTTAAGATGATTTCGGGGTCTTATGTCCCGGCATTGAAAGGAGTCAAAATCGAGTATTCAGATCCTGTTTTGTTCTTGGATACTGGAATTTGGCATCCTCTTGCTCCAACCATGTACGACGATGTGAAGGAGTACTGGAACTGGTATGACACAAGAAGGGACACTAATGAGTCTCTCAAGAGAAAAGATGCAACGGTTATTGGTTTGGTCTTGCAGAGGAGTCACATTGTGACTGGTGATGATGGTCACTATGTGGCTGTTATCATGGAGCTTGAAGCTAGAGGTGCTAAGGTCGTTCCTATTTTCGCAGGAGGGTTGGATTTCTCTGGCCCCGTAGAGAAATATTTCGTAGATCCGGTGACGAAACAGCCCATTGTAAACTGTGCTGTCTCCTTGACCGGCTTTGCTCTAGTGGGTGGACCTGCAAGGCAAGATCATCCGAGGGCTATCGAAGCCCTGAAGAAGCTTGACGTTCCTTACCTTGTGGCAGTTCCACTTGTGTTTCAGACGACAGAAGAATGGCTAAACAGCACACTTGGTCTGCATCCCATCCAGGTGGCTCTTCAGGTTGCTCTCCCTGAGCTTGATGGAGGGATGGAACCAATCGTTTTCGCTGGTCGTGATCCTAGAAGTGGTTAGTCTACTTATGACCATATTGCATATTTCTCAAATTTTTCGTTATAAGTGTATGAATGTTTTCTCATTGAGGAGGTTTATTAATTGCTGCAGGGAAGTCACATGCTCTCCACAAGAGAGTGGAGCAGCTCTGCATCAGGGCGATTCGATGGGGCGAGCTCAAAAGAAAAACTAAGGTAATTACTTACTACTCATCCTTAGTGAAATCACATTCCTTGAAGCATGTAATGTATCTTCTCATGAATCTTATCTGTCTCGTTGCAGGCAGAGAAGAAGCTGGCAATCACTGTTTTCAGTTTCCCACCTGACAAAGGAAATGTAGGGACTGCAGCTTACCTCAACGTATTTGCTTCCATCTTCTCAGTCTTAAGAGACCTCAAGAGAGATGGCTACAATGTTGAGGGCCTTCCTGAGAATGCAGAGACTCTTATCGAAGAAATCATTCATGACAAGGAGGCTCAGTTCAGCAGTCCTAATCTCAATGTTGCTTACAAAATGGGCGTCCGTGAGTACCAAAGCCTCACTCCTTATGCAACCTCCCTGGAAGAAAACTGGGGGAAACCTCCGGGTAACCTCAACTCAGATGGAGAGAATCTTTTGGTTTATGGCAAAGAGTACGGTAACGTTTTCATTGGCGTCCAACCAACTTTTGGGTATGAAGGTGATCCCATGAGGCTGCTTTTCTCCAAATCAGCGAGTCCTCATCACGGTTTTGCTGCTTACTACTCTTACGTGGAGAAGATCTTCAAAGCTGATGCTGTTCTTCATTTTGGAACCCATGGTTCCCTAGAGTTCATGCCAGGGAAGCAAGTGGGAATGAGTGACGCTTGTTTTCCGGACAGTCTTATTGGGAACATTCCCAATGTCTACTACTATGCTGCTAACAATCCCTCTGAAGCTACCATCGCAAAGCGGAGAAGTTATGCCAACACCATCAGCTATTTGACTCCTCCAGCTGAGAATGCTGGTCTATACAAAGGGCTGAAGCAGTTGAGTGAGCTGATATCATCGTATCAGTCTTTGAAGGACACTGGGAGGGGTCCACAGATCGTCAGTTCCATCATCAGCACTGCTAAGCAATGCAATCTTGATAAGGATGTGGACCTTCCAGATGAAGGGGAGGATTTGTCAACTAATGACAGGGATCTTGTGGTTGGAAAAGTTTACTCCAAGATTATGGAGATTGAATCAAGACTTTTTGCCGTGCGGGCTTCACGTCATAGGAGAGCCCCCATCCGCCATGGAAGCTGTGGCCACACTGGTTAACATTGCGGCATTAGATCGACCCGAGGATGATATTTCGTCTCTTCCTTCTATATTAGCTGTGACTGTTGGAAGGGAGATAGAAGATGTTTACAGAGGAAGTGACAAGGGTATCTTGAGCGATGTTGAGCTTCTCAAACAGATCACTGATGCCTCGCGTGGCGCGGTTTCTGCCTTTGTGGAAAAAACAACAAACAGCAAAGGACAAGTGGCTGATGTCTCTGATAAGCTTTCCTCCATTCTTGGTTTTGGAATCAATGAGCCATGGATTGAGTATTTGTCCAACACAAAGTTTTACCGGGCGAATAGAGATAAGCTCAGAACATTGTTTGCTTTCCTTGGAGAGTGCCTAAAGCTGGTGGTCATGGACAACGAACTAGGCAGTCTAATGCAAGCTTTGGAAGGGAAATACGTGGAGCCTGGCCCCGGAGGTGATCCTATTAGAAACCCGAAGGTTTTACCAACCGGTAAAAACATCCATGCCTTAGATCCTCAGGCTATTCCCACTACAGCAGCAATGGCAAGTGCCAAGATTGTTGTGGACAGGTTGATAGAGAGACAGAAGGTGGAAAATGACGGGAAATATCCCGAGACAATCGCGCTTGTTCTTTGGGGAACTGACAACATTAAGACATATGGGGAGTCTCTTGGTCAGGTTCTTTGGATGATTGGTGTGAGACCAATTGCTGATACCTTTGGAAGAGTGAACCGTGTCGAGCCTGTGAGCTTAGAAGAGCTAGGAAGGCCGAGGATCGATGTAGTTGTTAACTGCTCTGGCGTCTTCCGTGATCTTTTTATCAATCAGGTAAACAGATCAAAACACTTACTCTTCTTACATTTTAGATTATTGTTGGTTGGTCTCACATGGTGCTTCTTTCTTGAATTGTCTCAACAGATGAACCTTCTTGACCGTGCAATCAAGATGGTTGCTGAGCTAGATGAGCCCGTAGAACAAAACTTTGTGAGGAAACACGCGTTGGAACAAGCAGCGACGCTTGGTGTTGATATTAGAGAGGCAGCAACCCGAGTTTTCTCAAACGCCTCAGGGTCATACTCAGCCAACATCAGCCTTGCTGTTGAGAACTCTTCATGGAACGATGAGAAACAGCTTCAGGACATGTATTTGAGCCGCAAATCGTTTGCATTTGATAGTGATGCTCCAGGAGCAGGAATGGCTGAGAAGAAGCAGGTCTTTGAGATGGCTCTTAGCACAGCAGAAGTCACGTTTCAGAACCTGGATTCTTCTGAGATTTCCTTGACTGACGTGAGTCACTACTTCGACTCTGACCCAACAAACCTGGTTCAGAGTTTGAGGAAAGACAAGAAGAAACCTAGTTCTTACATTGCTGATACAACAACCGCAAATGCACAAGTGAGTGAAGCTTCTCCTCTGTTTTCTCCATGCATTAGTATCTATGTCTATGGTTCCGGTTTGGTTGGTTTTAAAAATATTAGTAACCTAAGTGAAATTAGTTTTACTAGGTTTGGTATTAGGATTTTCTGGTTCGTTTCTGTAAGGATCAAATCGGATCGGTTTAATCCAGATTGAAAACTGTTAGCAAGAACACGTTACTTACGCTATTTGTGAATGTGGCAGGTGAGGACACTCTCTGAGACGGTGAGGCTAGACGCAAGAACAAAGCTGCTGAATCCAAAGTGGTACGAAGGGATGATGTCAAGTGGGTACGAAGGAGTTCGTGAGATAGAGAAGAGACTATCCAATACCGTGGGGTGGAGTGCAACGTCCGGTCAAGTAGACAATTGGGTATACGAGGAGGCTAACTCAACTTTCATCCAAGACGAGGAGATGCTTAACCGTCTCATGAACACCAATCCTAACTCCTTCAGGAAAATGCTTCAAACTTTCTTGGAGGCCAATGGACGCGGCTACTGGGATACTTCTGCTGAAAATATTGAGAAGCTCAAGGACTTGTACTCACAGGTGGAAGACAAGATCGAAGGGATCGATCGATAAACAATGGAAAGCCCCATCTTTCTTGTAAATTAAATCAAACATTATTCATGTGTATTCTCAACGACATCATTTCTCTGTGAATAAGAGAATGTTTTGGCTGACATTTTGCAACTTATATATTTTCTTTCATATCATACGGAATAAACACATTACTTTCGATATACCATCACTTATTTATACATAATTGAATTGGAAGGATGAGGAGATGAGACTATGCATTGATTAAACCAGTTTTAATTTTAGTAGAATAAGAGGTAACTAGGTGTACTTTTTAACATCTACATACCAACTTCTGAGAAACATACTATTGCCGTTTTTTTTGTTTTTGATAAAACGGTGAGGTTTAACTTAATACTTGAACGTTTGTTTTAGAGGGATATTGGAAAGATTATGAGAACTATTAGAGGTTTTACCTTTTCGAGAAAAAAAAAACAAAAACTAACAAAAGATTATGGAGTGCTGTAAGAAAGTTTACGGTAAGCTAATTAGGTGGAAGAGGGCTAAGTTACTATTGGCCAAGCAAACTATAACGCATAGATGTGCAAGTATTGAATAAATATTTGTGGGTGTAATAAAATATGTATGTATCTTTAATTTTGAGTCATATGTAGAGTCGTTGACCAAAATTAAAATGATATATATTGCTATTTCTAGGATTCCATTCAATTGATGAAACAATAAAATAAAAACATGAAAATTTTACACATGAATGGGTAAGAAAGAGAATCGTGTTTCTATAATCTTTGAATAATTATCTGTATATGTTTTAAAATGAAGTGTGCACTCCCAAAATCGTTTTGAAATGAAGTATATATGCACCACCAAAATCTCTTCAATTTAATCTAGTTTTGTCTAAGATTTTAATTTAGTTTTGCCGGTTCATATTTATAATATATAGAGCGAATTTACTTTTCCTCTATGTATTTTGGGGTATAAGGAAGTAGGGGTATAAATTTGTCTTCTCGGATTGGTATTCAAATGTATTCTTTCATGACAAAAAAAAGAGTAAGGGAATAATTGAGATCGCTGCCAAAATCGTTTTGAAATAATGTATATCCGAGGCTTAAACCTGAGATTGGCCCTCAGGACCATCGTACCGCTCACGCACTATACTTAGCCGGTCATGCGTTTAAACATTTGATAGATACAACAATAAAATGGAAATTATGAAACACTATATTAAGCTGGTCCTGCGTTTAAACATTGGATAGATACAACAATAAAATGGAAATTATAAAACACTATACTAAGCCAGTCCTGCGTTTAAACATTGGATAGATACGACAATAAAACGGAAATTATGAAATTTTTACACATAAAATGTAAACAAAGGAATGTAGAGGACAAGTAAAGAAAAACAAACAAAGAATACGTGTGGTTCATGAAGGTGGGGTGTCCAGATATAACATTCACCTGGATTCCTTATAAAAACACTCACCTATCTCTTCATCACTTATCACCCAATAAACTCATACTCTCACTGTGAAAAAAAAAAAAAAAAAGTAATGGCTTTCTCCTCATCTTCATCTGCAACATCATTATTTGTGGTGACGCGAGAAGAGTTCAATGCTTTCCACAAGATTGACAGAACTCTTTTCACCCGTCTTGTTTTAACTCTAAGCCGAGACATAAGCCAGTCTCTTCAAGTCATGAGCTTTCTCCTCTTTCTTGAGAAAAGTGGTCACGTCCGCAACCTAATCGCGGATCTTATCTCTTTACCGGACGTCTTCATCAACAAACTGGCTGACGAAGTCGTCACGTGTCTCACTTGCTTGTCCTACGAAAACTATTCAACGTATGTTACCAACCACGGGCAAAACAACAACTCCTTTACCATACCTTCGATCACTCGCATGACTGGAGGGTACCTTACTCTCCCAGTCATCCAGCATGAACGCGAAAACATTCTCAATCAAATGAAGAAGCATTTAAACGGTGTATGCTACCCAGCTTTTTGAAGATATACGCAAGTACGCTGAGATGTATAATAAGGAGAAGATGTGTATTGAACAAGAGAGGGAAAAGACGATGGAGAAGCTGCAGCAGTTGGGAATCAGCACGGTTCATAAGGGTGAATCAAGTAACCAGATCTTTAGTGGTCAAAGAAATATCCGGAACAAGTGTGGTTGGTGGTGCAGTCTCTGAGGATGAGCAAGTCGTGGCAGACGATAGGACTGTCTTCCTCACGTTTTCTAGAGGATACCCAATTTCTGCATCAGAATTGCATGGCTTCTTCACCAGGTACTGATTATAACTATGATATTCATGGAATATGTTACATACTTGAGTGTTTAATTAATGGCTAGTGTTTTAATTTGGTGTTGAAGGAGATTTGGAGAAATTATTGAAGCGATACATATGCCTGGAGGAGGTGAGCAGGCGCTGTATGCAAGGATGGTGTTACGTTCTGCAGCCATGGTTCCGGAGATTGTAACCGATGGGGAGAGTAAAAACAAATTCACCATCAGTGGAAAACATGTTTGGGCTCGTAAATTCATTCCCAGTTCCTCCAACAATACTTCCCCATCCTCTTAGTTTTCTTATTATCATATTCATACCTCTTGTTTGATCTTTGAGGAGTTGTGTACCTTTACAAATTCTGAAACTTTTGTTTAGGACCTATTTCTATTTGGTATTTGGTATTTCGTATTTTGTTGTTGTTGTTGTTGAGCATCTCAAAACTATTCTGCATGAAACTCATGTTCGCCACCTTTCAAACATCTTTCATTTACTTTTTATTTGGTTTTATGCTAATAACTCCTTTTGTTTTCTTTTGTTGTAACTTACGTTTTTATTTTGACTTCTATTTGTTGTTTAGAAAGCATTTCTCCATGACGTTTACCTGATTTCAAAAAATATATACTTTTAATACAACCCTTAAAACAATCATAACAAACTAGAGTCCTCGATTAGGTCTTGAATAGTTTGGGAAAAATCGAATTCAATAAAAATCTCACTTCTGCCCACTCTTGTCCGAAACAAATTAAGCCCAGGACGGCTGGACCCAAAAAGGCTTTGTAGACAAACCTTATTATATCATATCAGAAAATGAAAAGAAGGAAGACTTTCAAGTTTCAACAGTGGCAAAAACAATATTATAAATCGAGATGCATCGCAAGTTTGTTTGACTGCAGAGGAATAAATGCTGGCGGAGTCACTAACAAACTTAGTACTAAACTCATTCTAAATATTATTGCTTTATGAGCTTTGTTATCACTTTACAATGTGAAAATGAGTGTTTTCCCTGTTACCGTGATGAAGAATAGGCTTTAAAAAATGATTGAGGATGATCACAAAGATCTCCGGACCAGATCGTACAAAGAAATCGCGATTTCAGCACTTATCAGGATAATGATTAGCCACTCGAGGAAATCTGATTTCCTGTTCTGAAGTATTTCTTGAAGGAAACGGATGTTGTGCTGCAAAATCCGAAATCACCAATAAGTTTTATTATTCAAAAAAAAATGACAAGATCGACCATGAGAAAGAATGTATAGATGATAGTACCTCTACAAACTTCAGCTTAAAATCAAGGCTTGCAAATCTCTGTGTCAGTTCAAATTCATCTCTCAGATACTCCCATATCTGAGCATATTTCGCATCCTTCCAAGCTATATCTGACCTACAAGTTTCCCCAAACACAAATCAATCAAAATTACCCACAAAACTAGTCGGCATAGGAATTGATTCTTCTATCTCTTCACCTCTCAAAAAGACCAAGCTTCAGAATCACATCAGCCAGATTAGAATTAGCCTTTCCAACCAACTGGAACAGCTTTTTCCTATCCATTGTAAATGTTCCTGTTTTCTCCATCCCACGGTTAATGTCAGTAAATTCAGCTACCATACCATCAACCTACACAAACAGATTGTTCACCAGCGGTTATTAGTGATGCCGAGTCCATTTTTCACATCCCAGAGTATGTATATAGATCTGACATTGTTACCTGCCGGCCATAGTAATCGAGAGCAATGCTCTGGCCCAGAACACTACCTATGGTTCTGATACCATCAATATTCAAGAACTGCAACATGATGTAATCCAGTCCCCCCTGCATCCAGGTGTTCAGCGTTGGATCCTCTCTTACTTCATATTCTGCAGTTTCACAGAACCAAAGATATCAAACTAAGCACCATTCTAGAAGCTTTAAAACAGCACACAGCTGCAAAAGAAGTGCAACTCACCATCTTTTCTCATTTCAGGAAGCAAACCAGAAGCATGCCTCTCCACCACTTTAAGATACTCATCAACCTCGTGTTCTCGTACATTAAATAAGACAATCGATCCATACTGAAATACCACCATGTAAATGCACTCACTCCCACTTATGCAACCACCAGTACCCTGAAACAACATCAACCTTTATTATAATAAGTAATTCAATAAATCTCCAAATCAAAACTGAAAAATATATAGACTGAAAAATTAGATACCAATCCATAGACAATCAATATTTCACTGTGATAGTGTATCCTTAGCTCCATAAACTGAATAAAGTTAAGATTCAACTTACAGTGGGATCAGAATGATTGCCGAACTTAAGAACAACATAGTTAGTCATACGCGAAGTGGGTGGGATAAAGTTCTGTTTGTTTTGCTCAATCAAGCTTCTCAAATCAACGCTGCACACAAATTACTTCAATCATCACTTCATCAATGTCAGATTACATATCATATGCCAAATCCGATCCTGATTCCCACCAGAATGACATAAACAGCATTTCGGCAAAGGGGAAAAAACCATACCTAGTGGAGAAGAAGTAAGCTCGTACAGGAAGAGAAAGCTTGGCTTCCTCCAAAGACGGGGCCGTTTCACCAGACTCCATTAGCTTCTGATTCTGATGCTGCTGCTGCTGCGGCTGCGCCTGGACCGAAGCGGCGGGGGCCTTCGTAGACAAAGACGAAGAAATAGCCCTCACAGTGAAGAGAGATCCGAAGTTTCGGCTTCCTTGAAAACGGTAAATCGGAGAACTGGAGATAGCTAGGACATTAGAGAAATAACGAGAAGGAGTATTCGACGACGATCGTACCGGGAAGTGCAATGGAAGTGAAAGCGCCGGCGGTTTCTGCTTAGGGGTAAAGATCGAGAAGAGAATTGTACGGACGGGAGAGCCTAGGGTTTTAACGTCGACGGTACGCATCATTTTGCTTCACAGAGAAAGAAGGAGACGAAGATGAACTAGACGACGGCCTCTCTCCCTCCCTTGACTAGAAGAAATCACAGAATTTATGTGCTCATGTAAATGCCTGCCGTTTCTACGTTTTATGGAATAACAGCGTGTTGTTTAAACGAAGGTAAACGACATCACTTTTAGAGCGAAGGTTCAAAAACGGCACTTTAATTAAAATTTTACAAAGTTGCAAACATGATTTTTTAGAAAATCTTTGGATCTACGTTTTGCTAATCAATATCATTGAAGAAATATAAGTGATCTTCTTATGGTTTCAGAGTGTCTCCAATCGTCCTAGACCAAGAATTGGATCAATGACATAGAAGAGTACAAAACATAGAAAATTCAATAACAAAAGGAACCAAAGTGTTTAAAGACCACACATAATATAACTTATTAGCTCTTCTTCTCTATCAGTTTTTGGTTTCATGAAACATCATAGCGTCGTCATTTCCTTTGCCGCATGGTGAGGTCTTAGTCTTTGATCTTAATCCGAATATCTTAGAGAAGAAGTTGCGTCCTTCTTTAGTCTTGACAAGCTTGTCAAGATCTTGCTTCATGCTCATACATTCTTTTTCAAGCTCGTAAACGCGATCCCTCATCCCATTCATCGTCATACTTGCATTTGCGTTCTTGTGTCCTTCTAATTCCGGAATATTCCCGCTGCTTGAGTCCGAGCCGAAGAGCCATCCTGCTACAGATGTCCGTAGCCGCATCTGCTCAAAGAACAAGACTTGTACTATGACCCGCAATGGTAGACGCTCATTTTGTGCTGCGTGTGTGCATGCCTCCAATGACAGTTTCTGGCAGTTCATCAGCAGACACAACTGTTCTCTCTCTGACTCTGTCAACCATGGATGAGCCTGTAGCATAAAAAATTTAGACACATGCATGATTTAAAAGATCAATTTGATACTATTATACTTGGTACGCTACTCATTGTTACTTCAAAACTCAAAACATTTTTTTTTCAAATGAAGTCACATCCTTTAATATTAAAAAAAAAAACAAAATGGTTAGTTGTAAATGTAAACGCCAAATGCTATTTCACTTGCGTTTGGCGTTTGCTTTTTCATTTGTATAAGTGTTTAAAATCTATATTTGTTTTATCATATACAAACGCAAACGTATAAATTAGTATTGAAACAATCGCAAGAAAAATAAAGGTTATTTTACCTTGATGTATATATCAATTGCGCGGTAGATACCATCATCCATTGGCCTCACATCTTCTGGGATCAGAGCACCAAGTGCTTGAAACTTGGATAGTTTCAAGTTCTCATCGGACGCGACCTCTGCTAAGTAGCCATCAATCAGACTAGCAACCTTTTTGATAGGCCTAAGAGAATGAGAATCTCCCATCATTTGCCTCTCCTCAACGATACTCGAAGACGAATCAAACGTCAACATGAAGTGATCAAGAATCCGCTGGATAGAGTCGATATCGTAGAGTGTTTCAGCTGAGTATCTCACGTTTGGTATTAACAGATCCTCTAGAGCAGCTTCATCTAACTGCTCACCGATTTTTCTCTCAAGATTCTCTTGAGTGACCTGACTCGCGTGCAGAACCATGGATGTTCTAAGAAGCCTGAGCAAGAACTTTGTCGATGTAACGCACTTTTCGCTCGGGAGTAGTTCCACGATTTCCTCAAGGAGAGTTCTTTGATCTTCTTGTGAGTAGTAAATGTCATCTCCATAATTAGTGCCTTCCTCTGAAGAAGAACCAGACTGCCTTGAACAACCAAGAAGAGGAAGATTCCTTTTAGCGTAATGTGTGACAGATGCGGCTATTGTATTTGCTTTCACGCCTCGAGATTCAACAGTTTTAATGAACTTTTTGTACATTGGGAAGTCAAGGAATGATGATACATCATTGAACCACCAGTTTTGGCTTGTAGCCTTTGTTTGTATTCCGTTCCAATATGTAGTAGTGGTGGCTTCATCTGGCACTGAGATTGGCCAATGGAACAAACTTGTGTCCTCAGCACAAGCCTTCATGGCTAAAAAACCAATGCACCTAGAGACAATATGAAGTTCTTCAGCGAGAGGTAACACTTTTTCCTCTCTTGATCTCTCCAAGGCTTTGATTGAATCTTCCCAGTTTGTGAATACGTTATCGTTCAAGAAACTCTCGGTGAGATAGATGAGATTTGCATCTCCATAGTTTTCACTCATTTGGAGATACTCTGCTGCACATCTGAGACTCACTACGTTTTCAGCATTGACCTCAATTCTTACACCATAACAGAATTTAGCCACAAGCAAGAACGTTTCGGGTCCACCGGGAATGTCATGAAGCTGAGCGACACTAGTTGTCTCAGAGGCTTTGCTGAATAGAGTTTCTAAGTATCCACTTCTTGACAACAACGGAAACTGAATCAAGAAAAAATGTGATCGTATGAGTAAGAAATTCAAAAGAAAAAAGTGAGGCATTATTGGTTTGTTTATATATATACCTTATGGAGATGGAAGCTTTGTTCATCGACTTGGATCATCACATCAGGTTTAAGACCAGCAGAGCAAAGCCTGATCAGATTACAAAAAAAGAGATTAGAGAGTTTGTTTTGGTATTGAATGATTTAAAAGTATTGAAGAAGAAGAAGAAGACTAACCATGTGTGACCACTTAGATGAAAGACATCAGATTTGGAACCCAGTTTCAAGCAAGCCATCGTTTTCACTTCACTTTTTGGTCTTTCCGCAAATCACAAATAGTTGTAAAATGATAAAATCACGGAAGCCCCATTAACATGTAATATGGGAATTTGGGAAAATTGTATATTTTGTTTAGTTTTATTTGGATTTCTTATCTGGGAGAAGCAGATGGGACCGAGTCTATAGGAGAGATAGATACAGACGAAGCTTTTTGCAGTTGTTGCTGTTACAATTAGTCAATAATTTTGCAAGTTTCGTTTTCCCTTTATTTCTGTAACGCCTCCTCTCTTTCTTCTTATTTTCGGTAACTTATTTTGTTAAAATATCTGTCCATTGGGTAAATTCTTGAATATTATCATTATTCCACACTAATAAATGCAGACTATATTTGACTGGTCAACTTTTTTCCTCTCCCAAATTTTGGTAAGAACTTTAGACAAAACGGTCCACTACAAGACAAAATTAATAAGGCCCATTATAGAGACCCATGCCATAGCAAACGAAAACATAAGCAAAAAATCCTGAAACTCAAGAAATCCTAAGTCCCCACATGTTTTTTTAGTCCGATCCAGTCTAAGCATAGTTAGCAAATAATTTGGATTTTAAGCATAGCATAGTTAGCAAATAACTGTTTAGCCATCTTTTTTTTTGTTTTCATCAACTGTTTAGCCATCATAACTTAACAAAAGTACTACAATTTTGATTACTAAAATTTTAAAAATCCATGATTGAAGCATTATTGTATTCATTTAAAAAAAAATATATGGACCATTTTTAAATAAATACTCATTGGTCAAAAATATTTAAAATTAATATTAGTCAAATTCAAATTTGTATAATACTCCATATGTTGTTGATAAGACCACGGTTCAATCCTTTTTGTATCCACTTTTTTTTTGGGGTGCAAATCGTCTATCTAAATATATCGACTTACCCTTATAGTTTTGCAGTCAAAACAAAAATTACTATAAATAATTTTTTTTTAGTAGCCTTGCAAAAACGTGAATCAATGGCTGAAATGCCACGTTTGGAAAGGAAAAATGATTTTATGCCACCCAATAATCTGTGTGCCATTGAGATATTAAAAATCCTAAATTACCCTTAATGAGTGGCATTGAATCTCTTTTTCTCCTCAGCTGAAATCGATCGATTGAATTGAATTGAATTGAATTGAATTGAATTGAATTGAATTGGAATCAAATCGAATCAATTCATTATCCGGATACGGTTCGAAAAGCCGATCTCACTCTCCCGAAAAAACAAAAGCTCTGCTCCTCGAGCTCGAGTTGGTTCCTCTGCTCACCTGGATTCGAGGAAGCTCCTGTGAATCAGCTCCTGTTCCACCCTCCTGACTCGACTCCCCTCCCTTGAATTGTGTTGATCTGGATCCTGCTCCCCACGCGCGCTCCAAATAATCCACACGAATCTCGGTCGAGTTCGGAACGTTGTTCTTCGCGAATCGAATCGTAGTCGACACCTCTCGAAGTCATCGGCGTAGTTTATGGTAGGTGCCTACCATTGATTCCAATAGTCATCGATATTTGTGTTCGAGGTAAGTGTGAGGTAGTTATCCAACTAGTACAAATGGTACAATCATCTTTGTGTAATTTGGAAATGTATTGAATTTTGTTTTATTTGCAGGAGGTAATGAAGGAGATCACACAAACATACATTTCGATTATGGAGGCCACTATTCAGGAAGAGCATGAATGGATTTCAAAAAATAGTCTAATAGGTATAGCGATTAAGATGTCATCTTTGGAGGATGTAACGTATGCAAGTGTTGGTTGATAAGATATGTAGGAAGATTGGAATTGATGCTTATGTTAAAGAAGCTTAAATTGAGTTCTGATCAATGTCAAACTTCGAAAAGAGGCAAAAGATTGTAGATGACGAGGATGTATATGTTTATTTAACTTCAGTGGATAAGGATGGATTTAGACCTATTTTACGGGTGGAGTTATTGAAAGGTGTTGAAAATAATCGGGGAGGTGAGGAAAACTCGAACGAACAAAGGAGTTCATTTGGTGTGAATTATAGTAGAGTTGGTGATGTAGGAAATAGAGGGATCCCTACTATTCCGAGAGTGGATGAAATAGAAGAAGAAGAAGAACCGCAACAAGGAGGGTGGATAATTGAAGAGCAGATGGAGAATGATGTCAATGAAGAAAGGAATGATATAAGGGATGCGGTTACCCTGTTTGATAACAATGAGAATGATGGTTTGGATGGTTGGCATGAAATTCTTGAGGTTCCACATGGTGTTGAAGAAAGTCAATATGTTAATGAATGGGAAGATGGTACGGGTCTTGAAATAGATCAAAAAATTTTTTCTAAGGAAGCAGTGCATGATTTGGTTACGAAAGCTGCAAATGAGAACTGTTTTGGGTACAGAACTATTAAATCAGACAAGGAGCGAGTTATGCTAAGATGTCGTCAAGCTCCAGAAGGTTGCAAATGGTATTTGAGAGTTGCAAAAAATAAGAATTCAGAACTTTTCACTGTCAGAGTACATAGAAAGATGCATTCATGCGATCGTCATTGCGACAACAAGTAGTCAACAGAAAGACACACCAAGATTAGTAGCATCTATTTTGCATGAAGACTATCCAGGTCAAATGGAAACCCCAGATCCTAAAAGCATTGCGAATGTGGTTCTAAGAAAAATTGGTTTCAATTGTTCATACTCCACTGCCTTAAGAGGGAAAAAACAACATGTAAATGATGTGCGAGGTACGCCAGAAAAAAGCTACAACCTGTTGTATTCTTATCTATATATGTTAGAGTATGTCAATCGTGGGATAGTAACTAGTGTGGAATTGGATGAAGAAAAAAGATTCAAATATCTATTCATCGCTTTGGGAGCTTCCATTGCAGGGTTTACTGCTATTAGGAAAGTGATAGTAGTAGATGCGACTTTCCTTAAGACGTATATGGTGGTATGTTAATTTTGCAACAGCTCGAGGATCCAAATCGTCACCACTACCCAATTGCGTTTGGTGTGATTGACAAGTGAGAAGGATGTTAGTTGGGAGTGGTTTTTAGGTGAAAACTGTTATACCAGATGAGCCTGGATTGGTTTTTATTAGCGATAGGCACCAAAGCATCATCAAGGCAGTTTCCGCGGTGTATCCAAGAGCACTGTATGCACACTGTATTTGGCATTTATCTCAAAACGTGAGATCCCATGTGAAAAAAGACAAAGATCTAGCTAAGATACAATTCATGGTTTGCGCCATGCTTATACAAAGAATGAGTTACGAGAGAGTATAGTGAATTTAGGAATAGGTTTCGAAAGTTGTTGAGTATTTGGAAAAAAGTATTGGCTGGAACAATGGACAAGGTGTCATTTTAAAGGAGACAAGTACAATGTAGACACAAGCAACTCCTAGAATCATTGAACTCCGTGTTTAAGAAAGCAAGGAAGTATTCCTCTTGACTATGATTGATACAATCCTTGAGAAATTTGCTAAGTGGTTCAACAATCATAGGAAAGATTCTGCTGGTGCACCGAACACATCAAAATTGGTACCTTTTGTGGAGAACGAAATGCACTTAAGATGTGCAAATGCAGCCAAATTAAAGGTGATTGAGATAAATAGCTACTTCCTTGAATACAATGTTATTGGGATCGATGGGAAGACTTATTTGGTGGACCTAAAAATGAGAAGCTGTTCTTGCAAGTGTTTTGATATTGACAAGTATCCGTGTGTCCATGCTATTGCTGCAGTTAGTTTCCTCTCGAGGCAAGAAGATAGATCAGAGAATATCCATATCCATGATGTATGCTCGAAATATTACTTGATTGAGAATTGGGTATTGGCATATTGCAAGACGATTTATGTGGTGCCACATGAGTCTAACTGGAGTGTTCCTGCTGATATTCAAGAACTAGTTATTTTACCGCCCGGAAAAACCAAGAAGAAACAGGGAAGAACCCAAGAAAAGCGGTTTCTATCTATAGGAGAATATCCTCGGAAGAGGAGTAACGTCCGAACTCGTGGCATAAACTTGGAGAGGTGGTTGGAGCCAGAGGAGGGAATTTAATTTGTTTTGTGTGTTTGTTTTGTATATGTAGTTGTATTTTCGGATTTGTAACTATTTTTATTGTACTATATGGTCCATATAAGTCCAACTATGTCCAATTTACAAGCATTAAAAAATACTTATTTTTAACAAATTTAAAAGTAAGAACACTACATAAAGAAAATTATATTGTTACAAACTAAATTTATGTTATTAGAAACTAATTTTGCAAACTAAAGTAAATTATATTGTTAAAAATCATAGTTTTAACTCAAAACACTCTAACAAAGTATATGGTTCCATGTAAATTATCACAATTTTAAAAAAAATTATGTGAAAAATCCGAAATGATTTATATGTTATATGGAAAGGTCCAACATGTTAATGTATTGAGAAAAATCAAAAGTCCAACTAGAAATTAGCATCTTCTGATATGGTCCAACTAGAAATAATCAAAACTCCCTTTAATCCAACTATGTAGACCATTGATCAACTGAACAACTAGTGAAGACAACTACGTAATTGCATCAGCTGAGGTCCACAATATTAGTTTTTATTGGTCAATATTTGGCATTTAATTCTCAAAACCTACCCACTTTCCCGAGCGCACATCCCAAATGCCACGAATTGAGAAAATTGTGTCCGAAATGTCACTTAGAGAAATATTCATTTTTGAATGATTTATTTTTAATTCAGAAAATAGGTTAAATACTAAAGAACCAGATGTTTTAAACAAAATTACATATCCTTCCACTTAACCAGATCGGGTTTAATCAATTAAATTTCACCTAACCAGATTTCGAATTAAACCCGTAATAAATTAAATTAAACCGGATTTTAATTTAATTGGACCGATGCAAACCAATCAATTCATCAATTTACACCGGTTCACTCTAATATATTGATTCTCGCCTCTTCGCCTTTCCCTTTATCAGATCGACATCATCCATCGATTTTGGAATCGAAAGAACAACTGCAAAACTGCTGCAGACTGCTGCTCCCCTCTCTCAACGGCGGCGAAAATGGCTATTGTGAGAGACAGTAGAGGGGTTTATGAATCAACCAGAAATCGAAGGAGGAGGATGGATGAAACAGAAAAAAGGAGGAAGAAAACGATGGAAAAAATGTAGAAGAAGAAGATCAAGAAGAGGAAGAAGAAGAAGAGGAAGAACAAAAAGGAGAAGAGGAAGATGAGGAAGACGACGCCGAGAGGGAAGATGAAGAAGATGAAGAACAAGAAGGAGAAGAGGAACATCAGCATTAATGTCAAGAGTATCTCTAATTCCTGTCCCATCATCATCAGCATAAGGAACAATCTCTTCCAACAATTGTTTCTCATCGCCGTCCGCCTCCAGGATGCTCATGATATCCTACAATATGAAATCAGAGAACAAATTTTATATCACTCAAAATTTTAACAAATATCAAAATAACTAAGAATTTCGCAAATTCCAACCTTCGTGCTTCCAAGCTCTGCATTAATGTCTTCTAATGGAAAACCTTTCATACAACTTTCGGAGAACTTGTGCTTGCACAACCGAGGACAATCTTTCTCAGCTGGAACAGCTTCTCTAAATTTGCGGCCAAGATGAGGAATGCACTCAAATGCAATAACCTACACAATATATTACAACATTAAACAAATTAGTAATTATTTAAATGAATTAATATCAATCAAGAGAGCCAATAAAGAGTTACCTCAAGAGGAATGATGAATCCATTAAAGGCGGCTTGATGATTAGGCTTCACTACGCCTCTAAAATTCTTGACAAACCTCATAATCTCCTTCAGATTATCATCAAATGTGAGACGCCCCCAAGGAAAAGTCTCACACAAAGCCACATCATTTACCATCCCAAGTAGGAAATCATCAATTTTTGCATCATTCTTGGATTTAGGTCGAACTATCTTGCTTAAAAAATACAAGATAGTGAGTTTTAAGAATGTCCCCTTCTTCCTCTCAAGATTCCCCTTCTCCTTCAGCTCAACCAATTTCTTCTTCACATCCGATATTTTTATCCCCTTCTTCTTCTTAAAGATCTTCTCCACAAACTTTGTATCCCCAAGTTTCATCCAATTAGGAGGATAATTATGACAGTTTATACCTGTCAACGAATGCTCCCTAATGGAATACCTCACGGGTACTCCATTCACAACAAACCAACACTCATTTTCTTGCTCCGTTTGTGCGGTTCGGAGGAAAGCATCCACATCTCTTGCAGCATGTGATTTGGCTCACTGTACATATGAAATATATGCTTAAACCGATCATGTCTCTTGAACCAATCCAAAGCAATAGAAAATTCATCTTCGATTTCCTTCACCACTTGTGTCACACTACACCTAGTGGACATCTTGCAAGTCTTCTGTATTCACTATTACCAAAGAACAATTTTTCCGGACTGGTTGTGTGGCCTCATGATCATCATCCTTAAATTTTCAAACACAATTTATTCGGTAAATAATCACAGTTATTCCAGTTAATCCAGATGTTCCAGTTATCCAGTTATTCTACTTATTCCAGTTGTTCCGAGTTCACAAGAAATTATACCTAACGATATCGA
This sequence comes from Cardamine occulta, assembly GCA_028015245.1. NCBI lineage: Eukaryota > Viridiplantae > Streptophyta > Magnoliopsida > Brassicales > Brassicaceae > Cardamine > Cardamine occulta. Next base: position 24,703,846 of record CM051374.1, on the reverse strand, counting down.
CATCCTTAATCGTTTATCAATCATAGTACATACCTCTAACAAGTCATTTTCGCTTCTCTCCTTCTTCCGCTTCCTCCTCTTCCTTTTCCTCTTCGGATTCCTCCTCTTCCTTCTCCTCTTCGTATTCCTCCTCTTCCTTCTCTTCTTTCTCTTCTTCATCTTCTTCCTCTTCTTCATCTTCTTTCTCGCCGTCTCCTTCCTTATCTTCCTCTTCTCCTTCTTGTTCTTCATCTTCTTCATCTTCCTTCGTCTTCTTCATCTTCCTCTTCTCCTTCTTGTTCTTCATCTTCTTCATCTTCCCTCTCGGCCGTCTTCCTCATCTTCCTCTTCTCCTTTTTGTTCTTCCTCTTCTTCTTCTTCCTCTTCTTGATCTTCTTCTACTTTTTTCCATCGTTTTCTTCCTCCTTTTTTCTTTCATCCATCCTCCTCCTTCGATTTCGGGTTGATTCATAAACCCCTCTACTGTCTCTCACAATAGCCATTTTCACCGCCGTTGAGAGAGGAGAAGCAGATCTGCAGCGTTTTAGGTTGTTCTTTCGATTCCAAAATCGATGGATGATGTCGATCTGATAAAGGGAAAGGCGAAGAGGCGAGAATCAATATATTAGGGTGAACCGGTGTAAATTGATGAATTGATTGATTTGCATCGGTCCAATTAAATTAAAATCCGGTTTAATTTAATTTATTACGGGTTTAATTCGAAATCTGGTTAAGTGAAATTTAATTGATTAAACCCAATCTGGTTAAGTGGTAGGATATGTAATTTTGTTTAAAACATCTGGTTCTTTAGTATTTAACCTATTTTCTGAATTAAAAATAAATCATTCAAAAATGAATATTTCTCTAAGTGACATTTCGGACACAATTTTCTCAATTCATGGCATTTGGGACGTGCGCTCCAAAAACGTGGACTCAATATTCATTTAGGTAAAAAAAAAAAAAAAAAAAAGTTGAAAACGCGGATGAGTCAAACTTGTCTTATAAAGGCAAGGAGCAGGCTTGAGTTGTGTGGCCCTTGTCTTAAGTTTTGTATCTCTCATTTTATCGTAGCCATCTCCAATAAACCACTTCTGCTTTCCTGGAAACTGCATCATCACTCTGACCTCGCCATCACTCTTCCCTCTTCCGGTAGATTCTTCTCTTTCTTCCCTTACATCTTATAATTCTTCTTCTGTTTCCTTTTTTTCTCAATCTATAAACTACTTTATCTTCTTTTTTCTTGTTGGTGGATTTGCTAATCTCTAATTCTTTGATTACTCTTCTCTGGTCAGTGATTACGTATCTTCATCGTGTTTCATCGGTATATAACAGCATCGATCTTGTTTTTACTTTCTCTTTTTTTGTTTTCATTTACTCTTGCGTATTGGATTGAAACTTGTTTGATTAGTTAATCTGATATTTTCTTCCTCTGTTTTGTAATTTATCGTTGACTTCGTTTTTTTTTCTGGATTCACTGTTTAGTTGCGTGAATTAGGGTTTAGATACTTGTGGAAATGATTATGTATTGTTTGATCTGAATTCAATTTGAATTCTTTTAGCATTTTTTTGGTTTTTATAGACGACCTAATGATATTGATCTTGTAGGTGTGTTAGGTGGAGTTACCCTGAAATAAAGGTACAAGTGAAGTTGGATATTTATTTCAAGACTTGAAGTTACGACTATGTCTGGAAACCAAGAGGTGTTTATTCCGAAGTCCGAACTTAATGCTTTCAACACTTATAGAAATTCTCATATTAATGTTTTTCTTTGTCTCTTTTGGTCTATCTATCAGGCTCGGATGAGACCGCCTACCTGGAGGTGCAGTGATATTCCAATCAAGAAGAGGAAGTACTTTGTGCAGCCGCAACTTCCGGTAGTGGAAGAAGCTGGCTCCACACTTTTGGGAAACATTCCAAAACTTAATGAGCAAGGTGATACTAGTGTTGGTAGGACTGCTTTGGATACATCTCATGCTAATGAAAATCAGAAAATGATTGGTGAATCAACCCCTTCGTTTCTGTCTGTTTCTGTGGGAAATGCTGATAAAGCAGAGACCATTGGGAACTTAGTTTTTAACCAAATTCGAGTGAAACTTGAGAAGCCAAATTCTCCAATTCACTCCAGTCCTTTGGCAGGCTTTCAGATCCCTTCCTGTTCTAACATACTTGGCAGTTCACTCCATTCTTCTCTGGGAAAGCTTCCTGTTGGTGCTGAACATCCTGGTGTTGTTGTCAGCTCAGGTGAAACTGGGATGAAAGTAGAAAAACCTTTTCTTAAGACTCAGGACATTGTCAAGGAGATAGGTGACAAGGAAGCTCTCAGAGGAGAGTGTCAAACAGAATCATCTTCTGGTGTAGGTACTGTTTCCTTACAGCTAGGTTGTAAAACTAAAAACATTTCTCCGTATTGGGAGACTGAAGAGCCTACCACACTGAATTTGTCGTTAAGCAAGGGTGTTCGTGCCCCTCGTAACTCAGATTCTACTTCTATTTGTACCAAATCTGGCAATCACAGTGGTGTGAACAGACAAAATTGGGATTTGAACACTACCATGGATGATTGGGAAGATTCTCTAGATCGCACAACTAGAGTTAAGACAACTGGTGCATTCTTAAACAGTAACAGAAATCTTCATGACACACAGACATCAAGTTGCCGTGATACTACTGTTGTTACAAAGTCTGTTTCTGAAAAACAGAAGGAAAGTGTAGGATTTAGATCTCCTACGGCGACTTCGATACAGTGTGATCGTCAGGTTAACCCCACATGCTCACTTAGTCTAGGCCTCAGTTCTTATCCTCCTATTGAGAAATCTCCTTCTCTACCAGCTCCCACATTGGAGGCAAGAGCTGCTTGTACAAGTTTCTCCAAACCAATAATGATTGCTGGGAATGTGAACTCGGTAAACCTTAGGACTGTGAAGTCAGAATTTATTGAAGAGAGTGTTAGGCAGGAAACTGAGAGTGCTCAAGTTTGTCCAATCGGATTATCTATTAGAGGGGTGAAACAGGAGGTTGTTGCCAGACTCAGCCAAGAAAATAGTCCCTCATCTGGCATTGTGAAGCCAGTGGTTCCTATATCAATAAAGGTTGAGCCAAGTAACTTCACTCAATCTGAAGTTTTCAGTAGGAAAGATGTAACGATGATTCATCCCCATACACCAATAATACAATCAAATGAGGTCCCTGATTTACCTACAACTTCTATTCAGAGGGATAAACATATACCTTGTTCTAATGGCATCAGCAGTGCACCAATGTCTGTGAATGGAATGACAATATATCCATGCGTTCAGAGTTATCCTGACTGTACATCAAAAGAAAATTCAGTCCAGAGTAGCAGGGCAGCTAATGGAAAATTATGCGAAGTGCTGAAACATGGTGCAGCTCACGTGACTTATTCATGTTCTGGTAATGGAGATCATAACCTCAATGCTTCAGGTGTGAATGTTACTTCCTTGACTGAAGAGAAAATTCTAGATGATTGCAAGACCTGTATATCGAAAGAACTCCTTCAAAATTCTTGTAAAACTGATGAACTTTCTATAGGTGGTGAAGAAAAGATTATTTTTTCTGGTAAGGAGCTAGAGGAACAGTTATACACTAATGGGTTTGAATCAGATTGTGGTCATGATCTATCTAGGGTAACAGAGAACCAAGTTGGAGAAAGAAATGCGTACGATGACAGGAAGGTCCAAGGACCAGCTACCGTTTTCACGGAAGGTAATGAGGTTGTACATGCCGAGTGTGGGGGTTCTGAAACTGAACAAGGGAATACAGGTAACCATGTGGAAGAAAAAGGGAGTCAACCTGGACTTCTTGGTAATACAGGTAATAAACAGATTAAAGAATGCTCTGCCTCATCATCTACTAATAGGCTTACTCCAGAACTTCTAAGTGGAATATTTGATGGATCAGGTGAAAACACAGGCCGGATAGTTCACGATGGTGAAGGAACTTCAGGTGTCTCGACAGTGTCAGGCGGCAACTTTGAAAACCCTGAAATAGTAGATAACAGTAGTCCAGTTTCATACAAGGCAGAAATATCTACTATTGACAATGATCTTCCTGCGGAGGGCAGTGAAGGTAGTCAAAGTCGAATTATAAACCTAGCTCAGGTTTCTAATAAATCTCCAATTAAGACACTAGATACTTCAGGCAGCTTTGTGCCATTCCGAATGGAAAGAGATAGATTGCCTGATATCCCACTTGAACCGCGGAAATATGTTTTGAGAGGGAGGTGATATGTCTGAGCTCTTTTCTCATCTCCATCCTTTTCTTTGTCTCATTCCCTTTTGAGATCTTTGTGTATTTAAATTCTCCAATATTGTTTATTTTGCTAGTGATGAATCCTACAAATTCTCGCGTGAGAGGTACCATGGAAAATTTACGAGAAGCCAAAAGTTAAATTTCATGCCTGACAGAAGGAGATTTTCTGATAAAACAGAAAACAATCTGCATGATCGGGATACAAAAAGTAAACTCCTATCTAAGTTTTCGATGGAGTAACTAAGTTCATTGTTTTTCTATAATTCCATATGACTCTCATCTTGTGGATGCAGATTTTGAGTTTGATAATCATGGAAACACTCGCCGGGGTGGTGCTTTTATGAATAATTTTCAAAGAGGGAGACGGTCTGCAAATGATGAAGTAACACCTTTTCCCCACTCCTTTACAAGAAGAACCGCTAACTTTTCATTTACTCAGAGAGGACCAACAAATAAAGAGGATGCATCTGCATTTCCTGGATTTAGAGATGGTGAAAAATTCACTAGGGGAGTACAATGCAACAACACAGAACCAATGTTTATGAATCCCCTACGTCCGCATCAAGGCAGGGATGGTTCTTTTGCTCGAGGACGAGGAAAGTTTTCAAACAACACAAAACGAGGCTTTCCTGGATTTCGTTCACGATCTCCAATTAGATCAAGAGAGCGATCAGATGGTCCATCCTCATCTTTCAGGAACAGATCACAGGAAGATTTCAGTGGGCATACAGACTTTTCTCATCGTAAATCGCCCTCAGGTTACAGAATGGAGAGGGTAAGCTCGCCTGACCATTCTGGTTTTCAAAGGGAAATGGTTGCCAGAAGACACAATTCTCCATCTTACTCGCATAGACCATCACATGCTGCAAGGGGCCGGGGTTATGCAAGGGGCCGAGGTTATGCAAGAGGCCGAGGTTATGGAAGAGATGGTAACTATTATAGGAAACCATCTGATCGTATTCTACTTAGAAACCATGGAAACTTGAATAACTTGGATCCTCGAGAAAGGGTGGACTACAGTGACGATTTCTTTGAAGGACCAATTCATTCTGGACGATTTGGTGTTGATATTAATGTTGAGAGAAGACGATTTGGTTATAGACATGATGGTACTAGCTCCTTTAGACCATCTTTTAACAATGATGGTTGTGCACCTACTAACGTAGAGAATGACCCTGATGCTGTGAGATTCGAATCCGATATGGACGTTGAGGAACAAGGGAGTTTGATGGAAATTGATGGAAAAAATAAGAACTCAACTTAGAGTGCTTCTGGAAGAATTAATAATATGGTAGAGGAGGAAAGTTCAAAGCAACAAGATGAGCTCGGTGGTGACGGGATTAGGGGGAAATTATGTGATTTTGCCACTGCCGAGACCAGTTAGTGGTTGATTACTGTGGGGATTCCAATAACTGATGTGAAGGGAAACTCTGCTCTATTGCGTTAAAAAGTTGCGACAAGTGGTCATTGCTTGGCTGGGTACATATAGCACTTCTCTTGTGGTATCATCTAGATTTCATTGCCTTTTCTGCTGTGCAGATTCTGGTGTTGTCACTGTAGCATTGTCCATGATAGAGTTGGAATGGGTATACAACTGAAGCAAGATGATGTAAATATATGTGGAAATTTGTCAGACTTCTCCACACTCTGTAATTCTCAGCTGGCTTAGGTAGAACGTGACTGGTCCAACAGATATGAGGCTAGATGATACACTTTCCTCTTGTTTAAATACAAGGTTCCAAACTTTTTTTCCCATACAACTATTCAAGTAGGAGAAAAGTGCAGGTTTTGATGAATGAGTGTCTTTGCCAAAGCACTAGAGTGTTCTACTTGAAGTAGGACCAGGACCTAACAACCCCATTATATTGTTGAGCTATAAATGTTCTTGGATTAGAATATTCGCTTTCATCTCTGAAGAACCAGATAATAGATTCTTCTAATGTGATGTTATCAGTTTAGCTTTTGGTACGCCTAAGATGATTGGTAAGCACATATTTTGGTGGAAACTACATCAACTCAAGGGTGTGAAAATGTTGAATCGGCCCCTGGTTCTCTTGATTTGGATAAAAAGGGTGTGAAAATCAAGGGTTACTAAGTTTGATATTATTTTTTCACAAGGTTCTTGTTGGAAGATACCTATTTATGTTTTTGTAATTTGAAATTATACCCTTTTCTGAATATTTTGAGATAAAGCTGGTTTATTTAGACAAGTCTCTAGAAATATCAAAAGTTTATCTAAAACTCTATATATCTTTATGAGAAAGAGTCTCCAACGAACGAAATTTGATGAGATGTGTATCATCAAATTTGATTTCTAATATACTGAACTATGCAACTAAATGATCTGTCCTCAATTCATCTGCAGCTAGAATACTCTCATGGTTATTATGCAAGTAACTTTGCAGATTTTAGTCATTAAGTACATGCACTCACAAATTTACTAGTTTTTTTTTTTTTTTTTTTTGGTCAACGCACAAATTTACTAGTTTTGATCGTCAAAAGTATGCTACTTTCAGAATTCTCCAGTTTATAATTAAAATAAATAGCAAGAAGTTGACCTCCGATTTAACAATTATCAACGAAATAAATAAAGATATACACAACAAATAACTAAAAGAAAAATACAGAATACATACAAAAGTATATAAACCAAAGTTTCAAATCAGTTCTTCATGAGATCAAACTGAGTTTTGTTTTTTTACCTCCTCTTGTTCTTTTTTTTACCTCCTCTTGTTCTTGCTGCCCAAAACAAGAGAAAAGTAAAACAAGATTCGAAAGAAGAAGCCCCAAGCGACCGTGACCCACAAGCAATTCCATTTAGTGAGATCCGTAATGCCTTGCTGCTGCAAAATGTCGTATCCTGTAGTCAAACAAGTCGAGCTTGTGATCCTCATGCCAAGTGATTTGCTCATTGTTGCTAGAAGCTTAACTTTCATCCCCTGAGGCACCGCGACGAGAGGTGTATTGTCGAATATCTGAACTCCTCTGACGAAACACTTTGTGGGGTCAACAAATTCATTCAAGAGAACAGCTTCGTAAGGGTACTTGACTAAGGAGATGTAATGGAACCAGATCCAGTAGGAAGGGATTCGATCTCGGTTGATGAAGAATCCACTGAAAAGCAAGAAATAGGCTAAGATGGCTACCACAATGGTGTAACCGAGCATTACATGTGGGACAACGCCTGATAAGAAGGTTACGAATGAGCTTCCTGCCCAAAAAGCGGCTAAGATTATAAGGAAGTAGAAGAGGAACCCCATGAGACCTCCATCTAAACCCACACCCCAAAACGTGATTGCTGCGAAAGCAAGTGAAAGGATGATCAAGGAAGGGAGTGCAACAAGAGAGTGAGAAAGTACATAAGAGGATCTTCGGTAAGCGTTGTAAGCGGTTTCTCTCATGAAAATGAAGCGTTCTTGGAGGAAAACGGGGAGAGCATCTGCGCAGGTGTAGAACGTTGTGGACATTGCAAAGGCGAAGAATCCGAGACGTTCTTGAACTCCTTTAGGGGAGTTATCTAGCTGCCAAAACATTGTGGCTAAGATGAATCCAGTGACTAGAACAGCTCCTAAGCGTATCCCGAATAGTTGAGGCTGTCTACGATAATTAGTCATGGACCGTTTGGCTAGAACCGCGAGTTCGACCCAAAACGGGTTTGCGAATGTTGGAATAGTGGAAACAGGGCTAGAGCCAGGAAGAGTCGTTGTGGTAGCTCCAGAGACGAGCTTCCCTTTAGAGATGCTTGCGCTGATGGCTTCTTTTAAGGATAGGCCGGTTTGAGTTCTTGGCTCTGCTTTCCTCTGTCTAAAGCTTTTGTTGAATTCAACTAAACTTCTTGTTCCACCAGCTGATCCTTCAAGCTCTCGGATCAAATCTAAAGCGAACTCGGTGCGGTTCTCGTGTTCAGGAATCGGGTGGCCAAACTCGGAAAAGAAGCGCGGTAGAGTAGCCGGCGAGCCACTGAAGACGGTTTGGCCACGGGACAAGAAGAGAAGACGATCAAGCAATCGAAGAAGACGATAACTAGGTTGATGAAGAGTCATGATCACCATGCTTCCACTCTGTGCGATTCGTTTGAGAACCTTAATGACACTGAGAGCGCTTGTCGAGTCTAGTCCCGAGGTCGGTTCGTCGAGGAAAAGCAGAATCGGATCGTGGATGATATCAATTCCGATCGAAACTCGCCGTCGTTCTCCTCCCGAGATTCCACGGTGGCCTTCGTCTCCGATCACCGTATTCGCCGCGTTTCTGAGTCCTAATTGATCAATTAGAGCTTGGACGCGGAGATTCTTCTTAGATTTTGAAAGGCTTCGCGGGAGACGAAACTCGGCGGCGAACATTAAGGTTTCTTCAACTGTGAGCATCGGGAAAAGAAGATCGTCTTGCATCACATAAGCTGAGATCGCTTTCTGCATTTTCGAATTGAGAACTTCGCCGTTTAGAGTTACGTTTCCTTTCAAGCTTCCTTTAGCGATTCGATTTGCTAATGCATCGATCAGAGTTGATTTACCGGAGCCACTTGCTCCGAGCACTGCTAGTATCTCTCCGTCTCTAGCCTCTCCGGAGATTCCGTTGAGGAGCGTCTTCGTCTCGGAAGAGAATAGTCTCTCTGACGGAGCTCCGGGATCTGAAGAAACGCGCCTCCACGCGAATTTCCGGCGAATCTTGACACTGTAAGTGAGATCTTTAAACGATAGAAGGAACGGTACTGATTGGTCCGGCGAGTCGAGATCCACATCAACGTGATGCTGGTCATGAACACGACGCGTCGTGTCGCCGACGTTCTGCAAGAGCTGTGCCAACGTTGGAGAAGAAGACGCGCCTGAGGCATTGTTAAGCTCCGGCGAGAAGAACGGCAAAGCCATATTGTCGTCTGCTGCGACCACGCGAGACATACTTTGGGTTTGTGTGAAGCGGGAAAATGAATCGACGGAGATAAACTAACGGTGTCAAAATTACCGTTAGCCGGAGAAGAAAGAGGAAGGGATAATGTCGTGTAACAACGATTTAATTTCTATTTGTATTTATAGGTAAAATTCTCAATGTGGTTGGCCCGTTTAACATGCTTTGATTTTTAGGATTAATTTGATGAATAACTTCCAAAGTCACAATGGTGACGCTTATGTAGATGAACCCCCAAACCTAAACACAAGCAAGTAAAAGTGTAAAACACAACTTGCCACATGTCTGACTCTCTTCCTTGGAGATGTTTTCGTATAGCATTCAAATCTATTTTTTAGGCCACCCTTGCCGAATTTAGGCCACCATTCCCCCCACCCACCCTTAAACAAATAAAATAAAGTTACAATGTGAAAAATAAATCAGTTTTAAGAAATATCTTGTAAGATTATCATTAAGATATTTATTCTTGTTTATAGTAGGTAGCCTTTCACTTAATTCGTTAAAAAAAAACAAGGAGCTTTTCGGTAAATTCATTTAACTGAATACGGTGAATAGACGAAAATCAATTCTTTACTCGGACAAGAAACTCCTTTTAACATATAGCTGGTCGGAACCATTGTCATCTAGAGTCATGATCCAAAGGATTCACCACTAACCATCATGTACAACAACCCTTTCATTCTAAAAGAAACGAGAGGCATAAACCAAATACTGAAGAAAAACAAAGCCACAAGCGTATCAACATATCCAACGGTTTTGCTATAGACAAACCCACCAATCCAACCGCTTCACAACCCCCAACACCAATCCTACCCATATATTGACTGACTGACTAGTCAAGCTGAAAAACCAGATTCCATAGCCTGGATAATTGCTGATGTGTTGAATTTGAAGCTTCTGAGACTCTTACCAGGAACTGTGTCCTGCGGATGGTTGACTTCAGGCTCTCTATTGTGGCTTTCCATTGTTGCTATCCCCATCTCAGGCTTCCTATAGCAGCTTTCCAGTGTTGCTGTCCCGAGATCATGCTTTCTATTGTGGTTTTCCATTGTTGCTGTCCCGACTTCAGTCTTTCTATTGTGGCTTTCCACTGTTGCTGCCCCGTTCCCTCCACCACTAGTCCTTGCATTCCACACGCAGAGTGCTGTATAAAGCATATGAAATCAGATCTCTGCTAAAAACCTATCTATAATGAATGCTTGGTGAAAAAGACGATGGCAAACCTTTACGGGGCAAGTCAGGTCTCCGTGCTACTGGAGACGGATGCTTTGATATCCACGACTTCAATGATCTGCAGATGTTTATAATCTCTAATGCTATCACTAACAATGAAATTCACCCAAGAATCTATGTGGATAAAAAAAGCCTCTACTCACGCAAGAAAAGGTGCCACCATGTACAGTTTTAGACCAGCAACTCCATGAGTTATCACCTCATTACTTGCTGGCTGAAGATGATCAAGCCGATGCCATGCAATTTCCTGCAAGTATTCCACAACAAATGAACATAAGAGACTCATCATACATCAGCAGACGATATTACACGCACAAGGTTAATTTTTGAATACACACACTGATTTCCTTCTTTGTAAGTGGTGCAAAAGCTGTATCTTCTGTCACCCCAGCTACTATGTACAGGCGCACTCTTTGCTGCCTGAATACAAACTCAATATATTCTTCTTTCTTGAGTAGCTTTGAGACATCAAATCCAGTTTCTTCTAAGACCTGCGTTTAGGATAGAAGAACAATACAGAAGACAGCCAAAACAAGTGTTATTAACCCATAATCCAAGTTTCTACAAACAATCAGCAGACAGTTACAGCACCTAAATACTAATTGCACCAGGAGGATAGCAGTACAGAGCTACAAGTAAAGCTTTTGGGCTTTGAGCGTTTGACCATTTCTATACCAATGAACTAGTAAATTGGACCAGAGTCCAGAGAGCATATATTGTTGACCACTGACAGCAGCAGCTATTCTCATTTTCAAAAGAACCTGTGTAATGGTGACCTAAGAACAATATTTCCTTCCTCAACTGTATAAGCCCAAACAGGATAATCTGTTTCCGGTACCTAAGGAGTACGTGCTATGATCAAACTGTTAAATTAGATTGAAATGTGAGATACCCTGTTGTCCAGAGCAGAAGATATAAAAGAGGTTCTATTTGCCATTCTTTCACCTCTGTCATCTATACTTAATAAAATTATGCGCACATTATGTTGATACATCTTTTAAAAGTCAACAGCCAACAAAGTAGAACCAATGCATCCACTACAACAGGTTAATCTGTGACAGCCTAACTCATAAGATACAACGACTACAGCATTGCTTTAATCTTACCCAGTAAGTGCTCTTATTCTAATTACAAGTATTCTTTTTTAATATGCACTTACGATTAATGAGTGGCGATTGTTGGAGCTATCAAGTTTGCTACAAAAGTACAAAAATAAATGAACCACGCAAGAGACAGGAAAATAATTGAATCGATACTAACCTCACGTATAGCACAATCATGGTCTTCTTCATCCTTACTCTTCTTCCCGCGGGGAAAGCTCCAGCTTGACCCTTTCCATCCCTTTACCAATAAGCACTGAAAATTACAAAGAAACAAAAAGTGTAAGCATATAGGTACAAGTAAACTTAAAAGCCAATCGAAACAATATCTGAAAATCGACACTTGTAAGAAGTCTAACCCGTTCATATGTCTCATCCAGGATAATTGCCCCAGTGACTGGAACTCGACACTTGTAAGAAGTGAAGTCTTTGAAAATGTCATCAATGTGAGTAACATAAGGTCTCAACACATCACAGCTGTTGAATACTAAGCCACGTTAAGGAAAACAATGGACAAGGATAACAAACAAATTCTACACTGAAGAACAAAAGAAGTCAGTCGATGTGGCAAACACAAAGCATCTAATTGTGAAATTATGCTTCGAGCATATGAGAACAAAGTCCTCCCATTTACGAGCACTATACTAACAGTGAAGATAAGAAATCTAACACTGAATAATGGATCAGAAAGCAATGGAATCCAAGAATATAATAATGAGAAAGGATACAGAGTGAAGTAAACTCTTTCAAGCTGAGTGACTTTAGCGTTGGATCATTCTCTACAGCATTATCTTCATAGTACCAATAAGCATACTCCACCAGAAACAAAATTCTCTCGAATGACTGTTGATCTTCTTCAGGTACATTCAAAACAAATCGACTGAAACCAAAATTCATCAGTTACCGAAATCAATTCGACCCCATCTCTTAATAAAAACCGATTCGATTGATAATAATACCTGCAAAGATCATCAAGAAGCTCCTTGGAGGGAAGGCAGTTTCCGACGTTCTTCGATGAACTTGATGATCGGTGAAGACCCGACATTTTTCCCCCTTTTCTTGTCTAGCAGTGGTTCTTCTCTCTCGCTTAATGCCTTTATAAACCCTAATACTGTATGAGAGGAGTGATCTCTCTCTATCTCTCTACTTGTATATATATATATATATATAGATATAACAGTCGCTCTAAGCTTTTCCTTCCTCCGATTGAAAGAGAAGGCAAAGCCCCTTGTCGGTGAAATCTAATCGCTCCGGAGAAGAGAAATATCTGGTAGCTGAGACGACGAGATTCTTGTGTGTGTTTAATAGGTGGGCCCTTCTTCGGCTTCGCTATCTGTTTAGGCCTTATGGCTCATGGAGTCTTTCGCTGCCGTCATTTAGGGGTGGATTGGATAGAATATCCAAGATCCGACCCGAAATTCAGGATTGGGTGCATTTTAAAATTTTGGACTATTTATGTTTAAAATTCGAATATCAGAATTTTGTTCTGAATTTATTTTATTTTTTTGCTAAAAGGGTTTTCTAAATTTTGTTCTGAATTAAATACCTAAATAACATATACTATTTAACATACATCACATATATATATATATATATTGTATGGTACCATTTTGCTCAAAATTATCTTTTTTTTTTTGATATAGTAACACATACTCCTATGTTTTCCAAATCAATGAGATTAACCGTTAAAGAGTAAATGATCCCGCGATAATGCTAAAAAAAAAATTATGCTAATAAAAGGATATTAGTACTATGTTTATATGATAGACTACTCTGTTTACTCAATGTATATTAGTACTAACATCATCTTACCTCTACGATATTGTTGTTTGTTCCGTGATTTTTTAGTAAGATGTTATTGTTCTATGTTCTCCAAAAGATGTGATATAAAAGATTGAATGTGTAACTATCCATACAACATTTCACAAAAAAAATCAATCCTAGGTGGATGTACTTAGCTTTCACCGTTTTAATCGGTACGAGTTCACATAAGATCGGATACTTTAAAGATCAATTATTTACAAACCACTAAAATCATTGTAATTGGTACTGATAAGTTCTGTTCATCAGCTTCATAAGCCATCATGAAAATTGTTTAATGATTTAAGAAAAATAAAACCAAATTGGCAAAAACAAATATACATTATCAAGCTAATCCTTGGGTAGCGGCGAAGTTTATCTAGTAATAATATAAAAGTGTTAAGAGGTATATAACAAATAAACTTTTAAAATAGTTTTAAGTTTTTTTTTTTTTTTGAAAAAATGTTATAGTTTTTACAAGTATACAAATTCTATATTACTTAAATGCGTTTTCCCAATTTTAATTGGATTTGCTAGCTATCTAAATTCACATTTCATAAAGAAAAAAAAAGTAATATTATTTTAATCGCCAGCAAATTACAATCGCCGAACTTTCACCGAGCAAAAACTATGACCATAGCCTACTTCTCATTTCGGTAATTTGTCTCTAAAATTGGTTTTCTTTCCCGAGGACATTTCTTCCGTAGTTCGATCAGAAGATCAACGAGAATATGTCGTGGCTGCGAACGGCCGTGAATAAGGCGGTGGAGGTCGGTAACCGAAAAAACATCACACGCACCGTCAGGAACTATGCCGACTCCGTCGTCCAGCAGGCTGGCCAAGCCGTCGCTGAAGGAGCTAAATTGCTCCAAGACCGCATTGTAATTTCTCCTTTCCTATTAATTATTCCCGTTTCTAATTGGTGTTTAGGTCTAATTTTTCTAGATTCCAGTTTTGATTTTGTCATTTTCACCATATTTTGAACTTTGGTGCTCTATAAATGTTCTTCTCTTTCAAACCCATTATATTTTCTTGGATCCTACTCACTAACTCTCATGAATGCCGAGTTCTTAAGCAGTTGTTACAGTTGCATAACTTTAAGACTAGCATGAATAATCCGGCTTGCAACTTTGCAGGGTGTTGGGGCTTTCAAGAGTGTTAATCAGACGATTCAGAGGTTGGAAGAAGCTGCAGTCTCATATAGAGGTCATGAAAGAGCATTGCTGATTACCAGATGGCTCACTGTGCTTAAGGAGATCGATAGAGCTACTGAAAGTTCTGTAAAGGATAAACAAATGAGTTCAGAGGAACAAGTTGCTTCTGATGAAGCTAAGAGACGTGAATGGGTATTATTTTTGCTTCTCTATTTTTGTATACAAGGAAAGGAAGAAGTTTGCAAAGAAGTCTCCTGGATCATAAAATATCAAGTGTACTACTTAAGTAGAGATCATTCATCATTGTGATCCTTGGTTCTGCTGGGTTAAGAATCTTATATGTTTCTGAACTGGTTTTGTAAAATAGAAAGAGGAAGAAGTTTATGAAGTTGTCGTCATATCATCCTGCATTTTAGAATATCAAGAATATTACTAAGTAGATAAGATTGTCATCCTTAGTAATATAGAGTAACTCTTTGATTAACTGTGATTTTCTTAGTACTATTCTGCTTCTAATTTTATATGTCGTATTTATGAATTTTTTTCCAACAGAATTCTTTCAGAAGATCCTTTCCATGTGTAGGTTTTGTATTACGATCCAGATATAGGCGGTGAACCACTAAATTTCCGTGATGTTTTTCTGCAAAGTCAAGCTCTGGAGGGCATTGTTCTGTCCATGGTATTCTTTCATTTTGATCTTTGGGTGGTTATCTGATAAATGATAATAAATAGTACCCTTTCTCTAAAATTTCCGTAAGTTTATATTAATATGTAAGGATGGACTTGTAGGAATGTGAGAGATGCAGCATCGTTGATTTGATTTCTCAGTGTGAATTCGTGATAATTGAAATGTAAAGAAATATATAGCTTGACAAAATAAAGTAAAGAACGAACCGATTAAGTAGACTCTGATATGTTCTGAGAGCCTGTCATTTATTTTGTTACTTGGAATGTTTTGCATATAGTACTATACCTATAACTTTGGGTTATGTAAAATATTTGTACCGTCTATTGGAGGGGGGGTTAAAGGTTGACTGTTCTATTACAGATTATTGAACCACCCCATGACGAAGAAGTTACTCTACTCCTGGAGATATTTGGGTAAGTCGGCTGGCATTCCAAATTGCATTGCCAAAATTTGGCTTCCAAAAAGAGTCCTAGACTTTTCTTGGAAAACTGACACAATTCATTGCTAATTTACCTAATGTGATTATTCATAGAGCTTAAAATTGTTTTCAGGCTTTGCCTGAATGGAGGGAAGGAAGTTCATGATGCCATAGTCAGCAGTATGCAGGATCTTGCTACAGTCTTTTCGAGTTACAAGGATGAAGTTTTGGTAAGCTCTTGAGCAGTAAACATCAGCATTATGTTAATTTATGGGCGTTTGGATCTCCTCCTAACGTGTTTATTTGTTTATGTTGTGGGTTACTCTTGTACAGGTTAAGCAAGACGAATTGCTTCAATTTGCCCAAAATGCTATCACAGGGTTGAAGATTAATGCTGAAATTCTGAGGTGATAAAGAAAGATATTGATGTGCTTTTTGATCTTGTTTCCCTTCATGAATGAATGAATGAGTCATAGACCATTTCTCATCTTGCATCGCTGATGATTGAATTCATGTTTTCAGAATAGATGCTGAAGCTTCTGATCTTCGAAAAAAACTCGAAAAGATGAATGCCTCTCAAATTCCACAGGAGAGGGAAGACAAAGAACTTAAAGAGGCTCCTTTGACAATAGAGGTGAGAGTACAGTATCTCCCAACCCTCTTTTTCTTCTAAGCTCATTTAGGTAGCTCAATGTGATAGACTTCTTGTTTTGCAGGCCTTCAAAGAAACACTTGCAAAGATTCGTCTTTGCTCCAGATTAGAAGGTCTTCTAATTAGAAAGAGACAACTAAGCAATGGTGATTCACCGGATATACATGCTCAGAAAGTAAGTCTGTGAACTTTATTAGTCTCAAATTATACAATTTGATTGGTATTGTTAATTATCATCTTATTCTACTTGTTTGTGCTGTTAGGGATTGTTAAGAGTTTCATGTATTCCATGACAGCAGATACATTTCTTGATTTCTGGAGGTTAAGGAGAATGTTAATCCTGGAAATGGATATTTTTTCTTTGAACCAGGTCGACAAGCTCAGGGTGTTATTAGAATCTTTAGCAAATTCAACTTCCAAAGCCGAGAAAAGAATATCAGAGAACAGGTTAAGCTTATCATCGACTCCAGTTAGTTTTCTTTTATCTGCCAATAAGACTTTTTTAATGGTTGAATTTTGATATGACATGGTAAATTAACCAGGCCAGAAGGACAGGTAGTAAGTTTTGTACACTTTGTGTTACTATATGGATATTTAACAAATACTACTGAGACTATGTGCAAAGCATTCCTTACTATTTTCTGCTTAACTCTACCTTATAGCTTTTAAAACGTTTTCCTTCTATATGTGTATCAAATTTGAACTATGGGACTGCCAAGGCAAATTCAATTTTCATAAAAGCTTGTGTTGGTGTACCTCTTAGTACTATTGATTGGATGATTAGTCAGTTCAAGGAAAAATACAGTTAGTGGATACCGATTGTCCATTTTTCTTTTCGCAGACTTCAGAAAGAGGAGGCACTAAAAGCTCGTGTGGTGAAAGCAAATGAAACCGGTGAAAAGGAAAAGGTCTTTATCTCCTGCTTTTATTTGTTCTTTTGGTTATTGACTAAGGAAAAAAAAACACTAATAGTGGCAGCATTAAGGTTCTTTCTCATGATTTATTATGTACAGGAATTGGGTGCAGAAATTGCACAACTTGAGAAACAAAGAGATGAGCTGGAAGCCGAACTGAAGAGGGTAATTTAATCTTTTATATATATGTGGTTTCTTGCTTTATCCTGGAGCTTTACATACACACTTAAAACAGGCAAATTTTTGGTCACTTGACGTAATTGTATAAACGTAAGCTCATCATGCTGTTGAATTTAAAAATAATTATTTCATTGATTCTATGTATGTAGCTATGATTTTTGTGGTATGGAAGGTATACCAGTGAATATTTTCCATGTAGGTAAATATATCATTAGCTGCTGCTCAAGCTCGATTCCGTAATGCGACAGAGGAAAGGGATCAATTTGGTGAAGCTAACAATCAGATAATCGCTCACCTAAAAACAAAGGTGGCATTTTCTTTTAGATGAGTAGCTCTCATGCTTAATTATATCAACGTGAAATAATTTGCTTCTGTTGATTCCGCATACAGGAGGATGACCTGTCCAAATCAGTTGTAGCTTGTAAGAAAGAAGCAGAAGTTATCAAGACGTGGATTAATTTTCTTGAGGATACATGGCTTCTTCAATGCTCATATACTGAAACGAAGGATAAGCAGACTTTGTATTTCTATCTACTCTCAGCTGTTTTTTGCAATACATCTTGCTTTGGTGCACGACCTCAATAAATAATTCACTGGATGCATGTCTTAGGGATGAATTGGAGAAGCATGAGGATTACTTCTCGGATGTGGCCTTTAATATACTCTCTATGTACAAGGTAACCTCTGTACTTTGGAAACTTTAAACTAGTAATTGATAAATGACAGAGCTAACACAAAAATTATTCTTGTACAGAAGGAGGTGTCACCTTTAATCACTCGTATAGAAAATTATGTGGAAAATCTGAAGAATCTGGGTCCTGGGTAAATGCTTCTTCTTACATTGGATTGCTCCTATTATTGTTTGGTTTCTGCCTAACACATCTAGTTGGAGTTGAATTGCGCATAGTAGTAGTGGTGACAGTTTTGGTATGTGGTGGTGTTAGGTCGGAGATGCCACCAAATGCAGATCAGGGGGACAATCAGGTTTCAAACCCTAGGAAGAGTCTGGAGCAGGAGTATCTAGACTATGAGACCAAGGTAAAAGTTGCTGCTTAGTAGGTCGCATTTGATTTTTTTTTTCAATTGAGACGCAATTAGTAGGACCAAATTCCACTCTGAATGGTTGTGCTTTTTGGTTCTTTTTATTTTTTCTCTTCCTCGTTGCTGATCTGGGTTTATCAAAAAATTAGATCATCACCACCTTCAGCATTGTGGATAACATGAAAGAGAATTTCCAGGTTCTCCAAAGCAAACTGGACAAGTGAGTGCAAACATAACTCTCTGACTTTTTATTAATTGGTAGGGTTTTATTATATACTAAGTTCTGCACCCCTACATTATAAATTTATAATACCAGAAAGGACGACCGGGGTGTGAAAGAGCTATTTGATGACATGGAGAAATTGAGGCAGCAATTTGAATCCATAGCGAGGCCAACGTTAGAGTTAGAGACTCCATCACCTAAAAGCAGTGCTTCATCGCCCAAATCCCCCAAGCCCAGCAGTAGCATGGATGCTCCAGTTGAATCTACTCTGACCCAAAAGCCAGATTTGAGCAATCCTCCTGAGGCACCGAATACTACCGCTGGCTCCAGTCAGGAATTTAACCCTGAAGCAGAACTAGCGGAGCTTGAATCTGAATTTGGTAAGGTGACGCGTGATTACTCTGCAGATGAAGTTGATGGATGGGAATTCGATGAACTTGAGAAAGAACTGCAGTAGTATGATCATCACACGCATGCTCACATACACTGATGTTTTTCTTTTACCTTCTTTGTTTGGCTATAACTTGGAATTTCCTTTGTTAATCTGTATGGTAATTTATGATAACTGCATGTCGACTCTTTTGTATGTATTCTTGGAACAAATAAAAACACTCATATAATTTGAACTATGAGTGCTTGTTGTCTTGTTACGCCTCTTAGTGCTACTGAATGGATGCTTGATTAGTCAGTTGAAGGAAAATCACCAATTGTCCAGCTGTCTTTTGGCACTAAAAGCTCGTGTGGTGAAAGCAAATGAAACCGGTGAAAAGGAAAAGGTCCTTTTTAAATTTGTAATGCAATAGAGTCGATTATTTTCTAATCTTTATCTTTTTGCCATCTAAAAAACATTTGAGATTACAGAGCAGGCAGTTAAACATCTGCTACCCGTAGCATTTGATTTCTCCGTTTAAGGTTTTGAAATAGAAAAGTAAAGCTGATGGTTTAAATTGTGAAAATTGAAAATCTGAGGGTTGATTTTGTGAATTTTTATGGACAAAAGAGTTGACCCACTCATCAACATCATGGATCTAGCCGGGTTAACGTCTCTCTTCACACTCATCTTGTTTTTTCTTTCAACACATGTTTTATTCCCTCCCGTTTTTGGTATTATTAAAATAGTTCTCATCATTAAAAAAGAAATCGTCAAAACTCGTACGCAAGCCACTTGTATTGGATGATATTCTCATGAATGTTATTGTAGTATGCGATACTACGTGACGAAACTAACAAGTGATAAAACTATTGCTCTAATATGTAATTAACAACTGATTTAAAAATGCATCATGACAACAAAATTTATTTCTAAAGTATACGGTATAGTATTTCTGGATCTTAGGCTTCAAAATGGTTTTACTATAAATTACTATTTATGCAAACTATCCTATTTATGTTTTATAATTTAAAAAATACTCTCTTCATTTTTATTTTTTAAATCAATATATATATATATGATATGACAATTTTACCCTTCTTTAATTTATAAATTATTTATGTTTAATAAATAAAAACGAATTTTCAAAATAATTACAATTATTATTATAATTTAAAAAAAGTTTTGATATATATGCAGCATTCTCCTCCCTAAAAATAAAATAAAAAATATAATCATTTGAAACATAGAAAAATTAAAACATAAGCTTTTTCATGGTAACTCTAATTAAGGTTTTGCTTTCAACATTTATGTATACCAAAGCATAAAGCAAAAATAGAGCATTAGCTCCCATTAAACAACATGAATCAAATATGGATTCTTCAACAACAGAGAATAAAGTCTTCGTTTGAATTTCATTTGATAAAAAAAAAATCATTATTTCTCACAAAAGAGAATTGTTTAGAAGCTTATTGAGTTTAGAAAAAATTGGTCCAGAGAATTGTTTTGTGGAAAATGAAGATGTTGTGATTTTTTCAGAGATTTTTTATTTTAGCCGATTATTAAGAGATATTTAAGAGATTTTAAAGAGATTTTATTTATGTTTTTCCCAAATAAAATCTTTATTTTTTGTATAAAATAAAACACATAATCGGTTTTATTTTTTAATTAATTTTTTTAGAAAATATATTCAATTTAAAGGGTATTTTAATAAAAGATTAACAGTATTTTCTTTTAAAAATAGATTAAATAAAAAAAAGTATTTTTCAAATAAAAAAAACTAAAATAAGGTATTTTTCCAAATTTTCTCGTTATATTTTCCTAACAGCTGATGTTTTCTCTTTTTTATTTTATTTTTGACGTCTCTCCTCTGATTTTATTGACCACCACTAGAGTAAGCTCTTTTCCTCTGTGGGAATAAATGATGATATGACTAATACGAATTACGAAGCTGTTTCACATTTAGTATTTCTTCATTTTCTCATCAACGGTTCCTAAAGTGCGCCAACCGTGCGCACAGCCATGTCTTACGCATCTCTCAGCGTCAAGGACCTGACCAGCCTCGTTTCAAGGTCCGGAAGCGGTTCGTCTTCTTCGCTGAAACCTCCGGGTCAGACCCGACCCGTTAAGGTCATCCCGCTTCAGCATCCCGACACCTCTAATGAGGCTCGTCCTCCTTCGATCCCTTTCGACGATATCTTCTCCGGATGGACGGCGAAGATCAAGCGCATGAGGCTCGTCGATTGGGCTGATACCTTATTCCCTTGTTTCCGATGGATTCGAACTTACCGATGGAGCGAGTATTTTAAGCTCGATCTCATGGCTGGTATCACCGTCGGCATAATGCTTGTTCCCCAGGTATTATCTGCTTTCGTTTCTCGTTTTTTTCTTCCCTTAATTTCGCAAATATCTTAAGATATGTCTTTACTCTTTATCAACTCCTGAAGCTTAAGGAAGCTGGAATTATTGGTTTTCAAAAAAGAATCTGGAATTATTGGCTTCAATCCTAAACAACTTTCCTTGTTGTGCTGTAGAATTGATTCAAATGTGAAAAATGCATTGTTTTATAGCTTAAGAGATTATCAATTGAAGTTTTCAGTTAAGATATGTATTCTTCTTCAATCTGGAGTTCGATGTAAGTTTATTTTGCTGAATAACTTTTGATGGATTTGACCAGGCAATGTCGTATGCAAAACTAGCTGGCCTTCCACCAATTTACGGTCTATGTGAGTTTATTGTGATTGAATTTATATTAATGCTATAGAGGTCTCCTGCTGCTGATTCAATTTTATATAACTTTTGATGCAGACTCTTCATTTGTGCCCATATTTGTGTATGCCATATTCGGCTCATCCCGTCAACTTGCAATTGGACCTGTAGCATTGGTGTCTCTTCTTGTCTCTAATGCTTTAGGCGGAATCGCTGATTCCAACGAGGAATTACATATTGAACTGGCTATTTTATTGGCGCTTTTGGTTGGAATCTTGGAGTGCATCATGGGGCTCTTAAGGTAAGCTTATTTGTATTTTCTTTAGAAATCAGAGAAGAAACGTTTATTATCTTGACTGCTACTTATTTTACTTGCATGTGCAGTAAATGTTATCCATTAAAGCAGAAGTCCTCTAGTTATTGCTGTGTCATGTTGTATGTTCCTTGTCTGTTTTTTCAATCCAGGCTAGGATGGCTTATTCGTTTCATAAGTCACTCGGTCATATCTGGATTTACAAGTGCTTCAGCCATTGTAATTGGGTTATCTCAAGTGAAATATTTCCTGGGGTATAGCATTGCCCGGAGCAGCAAGATCGTGCCACTAGTAGAGAGTATAATAGCTGGAGCTGATAAGGTGAAACTTCCATTTTCAGCTTTCAACAGTCAAAAATAAATATTTTCCTCTTTGGCTAAGGTCTTTAAAATCAGGATCTTTAAGTATGATCTAGACTGAGATTTTTGTTTTTCACCTCTTTATATTTCGATCTGCTCATTCTTTTTCTACCCACTGCCCCCGAGGATTGTAAGTACTTAAAGATTGTCAATACCTGCTGGTATAACTTTTAGTATATCTGGCTCTCCCTATAACCGCATGTAGCTTGGACTGTACATTGCATATTCTTGGTATGATGATTTTGCTTGTATTTTATGATTTTAATTGGTGAATCAGTTTGGTAAAGAAAATCGTTTTGTTTCTACTTATTTATACTTTGTTTAGAAGGATCTTTTTTTTTTGCTTTTGTAGTTTCAGTGGCCACCTTTCTTGATGGGATCCCTCATTCTAGTGATCCTTCAAGTGATGAAGCATGTGGTATGAGCCTTGTTCTTCTCAAAGTTACCAGGGATACAGTACTTTCCTCAATTAATGTGATAATAAGGTCACAGTGTTTCATGGCAGGGAAAAGCAAGAAAGGAACTTCAGTTCCTACGAGCAGCTGCGCCACTCACAGGGATTGTGCTCGGTACAACCATTGCAAAAATGTTCCATCCACCTTCCATCTCTCTGGTCAGATCTCTGAAGAACAAACTAAATTTACTGTGGTTTCCTTGTTGAGCTATATAGTGGTTAAGTGTTTGGAGTAATAGCAATATTTATTATGTTTCAGGTGGGAGAAATACCTCAGGGCCTTCCAACATTTTCTTTCCCAAGGAGTTTTGATCATGCAAAAACATTGCTTCCAACATCAGCTCTCATTACTGGTGTTGCCATCTTGGTGAGACATCAATATCATTATTGTTATCCCAGTGGGCATATGGGAACTGCAGCTGAACCTAATCAAAAGAAACTATAAATGGATGGAGATGGCCTATCTGACTTCCTGCGGAAAAAATAAGAGAATTTCTTGTTTAGATTTGGATGCAGTAACACATGTCAATTGATATTATATTTTGTCGTTTGCTAATAAACTAGTACTACATTTTGTTATCCAGGAATCTGTGGGAATTGCCAAAGCACTTGCAGCAAAAAACAGATATGAGTTGGATTCAAATTCAGAGGTATTCTACTTGACTGTAGAAACTAGAGTAGGAGCCTGATTGTTATAGACAATATTGTGGGTCTTTTTTCTTTTTCATTTGCTACCGTTTTCATTGAAAGGTCAACTGTTTTGGCTCTTATTTGACAGTTGTTTGGTCTTGGTGTTGCAAATATTTTGGGGTCATTATTTTCCTCATACCCATCGACAGGTATGCTATCTTGTGATGATAAAAGCCGTTAATAATGGACAATAAGGATTTAATCTGTTATACGGTGATATATTGTATAAGCTAATTAACATAAATTTGACCAATCTGTGAATTTCCTGAATGCAAAATTTAGGATCCTTTTCTAGGTCAGCTGTGAATAATGAAAGTGAAGCTAAGACTGGCCTATCAGGAATTATAACAGGAATCATCATTGGATGTTCTCTACTGTTCTTGACACCGGTGTTTAAATATATACCACAGGTCTGTCCCAGTACTTGCTTCTCTTTCTGCAACTTTGGAGAATTGCGAAACTAGATTCTGGCTTCTAACTTTCACTCTGTTGCTTATCTCTCTTGAATTCACAGTGTGCTTTGGCGGCAATAGTGATATCTGCCGTTAGTGGCTTGGTAAATTCAAATTAACCCACCTGCCAAGGAGCGAAAATGATTTTTTCTTCTGATCTCTCATTAGCACTTTTGGATGTTTACCATTAGGTGGACTATGACGAAGCTATTTTCCTGTGGCGTGTGGACAAGAGGGATTTTTCTCTTTGGATCATCACTAGCACCACGACTTTGTTCTTCGGAATAGAAATCGGTGTTCTTGTTGGTGTGAGTATATAGAGACTCTTAGTATGTTCAGATTCACCGAACTAATGTATATATGAGTTCTGCAAAGCTCTCTAAAGACTCACGCAGTTGCAATGCTTGCAATTTTAGGTTGGTTTTTCACTAGCATTCGTTATCCACGAGTCTGCAAACCCTCACATTGGTAAGAGGAATTCCCTTCAATCGCCTCTCGGTCACATGCATATTGAAACATGCTGATTTTCCTAACTTGGTTTTATTTCTTACCTTGATTATTCTCCTGGTAGCTGTCTTGGGGCGTCTTCCAGGCACCACTGTGTAC
Organism: Cardamine occulta; assembly: GCA_028015245.1. Taxonomy (NCBI): domain Eukaryota; kingdom Viridiplantae; phylum Streptophyta; class Magnoliopsida; order Brassicales; family Brassicaceae; genus Cardamine; species Cardamine occulta. The sequence goes on along the minus strand of CM051374.1, from coordinate 24,679,340 downwards.
AGAAACATAAAGCAGTATCCAGAGGCTTACACATACAACGGGATTGTGATAGTCCGAATTGATGCTCCTATTTACTTTGCCAACATAAGTTACATCAAGGACAGGTGAGAGAGGCATTTATTTATTCCTTGTGCTATGAATCTATAGAAAGATTAACAAGCTGGGTTTTTTTTTTTTTGCAAAGTGCAGACTACGAGAATATGAAGTTGCAGTTGATAAATACACAAACCGGGGACCAGAGCTGGAGAGAATCTACTTTGTTATCCTGGAAATGTCTCCGGTTACACACATAGACTCGAGCGCGGTGGAAGCCTTGAAAGAACTGTATCAAGAGTACAAAACAAGGGACATTCAGCTAGCGATATCAAATCCGAACAAAGATGTTCACTTGACAATAGCAAGATCAGGAATGGTAGAGCTTGTTGGAAAAGAATGGTTCTTTGTGAGGGTACACGACGCCGTACAGGTCTGTCTTCAATACGTACAGAGCTCAAACTTGGAAGACAAGAAATCAAGTTTCTCGAAAAGGTATGGGTGCAACAACAATTCATCCTCCTCCAACGCGCTGTTGAAGGAGCCATTGTTGTCACCGTAGAAATAAAGGATATGTAATTGTAAGTAATAGCTTGTGTATAGTTGTTGCAATTTTGTAAACAGCACGTCATCTTCATTGTATGACCTATATAACATTCTTACACTACTTTTACCACAAATAAAAATAGACCTTGGTGGCATTTGACACAGCTTTCTCTCCTCTGAAAAAATTAGTTTTCTTAGGTTTGAAGCGTTTTATCAGTTAAAAGATTGCTCGGTTAGCTCGTGGAGCAAAGTTATAAAAAACTGTTACAAATCTTTTCATTCCTCTAGAGGCGAGAATCACAGAAACCCTTGATCTCCTCTGGTTGAGGTAGAATCCTAGTTAGTTTCATCCAGCTTTTTGTTGGCTTAGAAGGGGAAATTTGTAGTGGATTGAGAAGCGAAACAGATTTGTTCTTCAGCGATGTCTGATTTGATATCCCATACGGGTCGGCTCCAGCAGCGGTATGAGAATGGCTGCCGCCGAATTGCCGGATACTGTATTTTCCTCAGGATCTTTGAAGCTTTTTGGATGATTGATCCTGATTCCTATTCCAATAAGGCTTCTGTAAGTGGCACCAGGACAAGGACACAAACTAATCCAATCATCCTTTTTCTTCCTATTCATTTTTGTCAACATAGGAGTTTTGTTCTCGTACACCCAGAATCAGTATTCATAACTCAGTTTCTTGTGCACATCTGACTTAGTTCCCACTGTACTGTTATTACTTCATCAAACAGTAATATTATAGGCTAAGCTCATTGAAAAAGACTTGTTAATACTAAAGAAATCTGTCCGTACATGCGATTCATTATTTTATACAAAAAAAAAAACATATAAACAAAAAGAGATCTGAGATTCGAAACTGGTGTCTAGACATAATAGATGATACACCCTAAATATCTCCTACCACTCTATAGTTTTAACTTTATTAACAAAAATATTAATAAATCATCATGAGAGATAGATAGATAGATAACCTGACCTGCTGGCACAAGGGCTTAGAGCAGCCTCATGCATTGCCTAATGCTCAATCTTCCAGATTCAAAACATAATTCATACACTGGGAGATTCAGCCAGCAGAAGTTTCATCCAGAACAATATCCGCAGGATCACCAATCCATGGCCGGCCTTCCCTCCAGAGGAATTTTATTCTCAATTTCCCATTTGCATCCACTCCCACAACATGTCCTTTACTTGCATGTGTCTCCATTCCCCAACCCCACCGAGGTGTAACCAGTCCATCCTTTATCTTAACCCGGTCTCCAATTCTGAACGGCCTTATACGTTCCATTTCCCCGGCTTTGCAAAGCCATAGCCTGTCTAAGAAACAGAAACATACCCATAAGTCTCCATCCTCCATCCGGTGAACCACCCCTATGCTTGAAGGGTTCACCTCTCCCCACTGGTAAGTGGGTGTTGTGATGCTTGCCTTAACCCGAACCCAGTCCCCAATCTTGAGCTCTTCTTCTTCTATGGTTTCCACTTCTGATGGGTCAAGCATCCACGTTCTAGAGCCGGCTGGTGTGTAAATCCGTAACTTACCATCTGCATCAATGGCTGCTATGGTTCCTACACTCCCGTGGCTATGACCTGACCACCCAAACCTAGGCTGTTTCACTGCCAGTTTGACCCGAGTTTTTTGTCCTACCACAAGCTTCTTTGCTTTTTCTAGGTGCGAAGAGGACCCCGCCCATCTTTCTTGCTCGCCACAAAACGAAACGGAAGTGGTTCCGTCCCACTCGTCTCCCTCATATCCTACTCCATGCACCACACCAACAGTTCCTGGTCCAATGGATTTCCAACTAGAAACACCTTCTCTAAGTCTTACCCATTCTCCAACCTCAAACATAGGCTCCACTTCCAAGTCTGCTGGATCTCCTCGCCACAACCCAGGCAATCCAAAGAAAGCAACCCTTACCTCTCCATCAGCATGAATAGTGGTTATGATACCTCGTGATTCTGGCTTAGCTCCTCTCCAGCCCCATCTTGGCTCTGTTAAGCCCTTCTGGAAATGCACAAACTGGCCCACTTTGAGAGCTGGAATCTTCTCTAAATCTGCGTAATGCGTACTCCATCTTCCTTTCCGGAAACAACACGCCAACTCCAAGTAACCTGTTTCCTGTATGCTATGAACGACAGCAATACTCTCCCTTCCTACATTAAACCAATCATAGCTTGGTCTGTTTCCCAGGCTTGGTTTTGAGCGCACCCAATCACCAACTTCAAAACCTGAGAGCAGCTCTGCATCTCCAGGTGAGACTCTCCACAGCGTCTGTCTACCAGTCACCTGCGCCTACAGGAGAACAAAAACAATCATAACCTCGATTTTGAATTAATGCTGCAAACAAAAAGCTGAGGACAGCTACTCAATCAAGGGGAAATGATCCATTTTAGAAACTTACACTCAGAGTCCCATCCATGTCGATTCTCACTATTTTACCAATAGTTGCAGGAGTCTCATTTGACCATCCAAGTCGTGGTTGAGTGATAGATGGTGTCATATGAATCTCTTGCCCCACATGAAAGGGTACAACCTTTTCAATATCTGTCACAGAACATGAAAATGGTTTGCTCCTGAAACAGAAAGCTATGCCCACATCACCATCTTCGTCCAAGCTATGCATAATGCCAATACTGTTTCGAGTTATGTCTTCCCATCCATATTTCGGGGAAGACACTGATGCCTTCACTCTGACCCAGTCACCAACCTGCTTGTGGTACAAAGGCTCAGCGTTAAAAGAATCAAAGGTCTTGACATGCTGCACATCTAACTGAGATGCATTTAGAGAAAAGACAGCCAAATTTTCTCATCCTTGACACCATAAGAAAACCAGCTTTACCTTGAAATCATCAATCTTTTCCATGTCTGAAGGATCTGCCTGCCATGGAATCGGTCGGTTTGGTATTTCAATTATAAGAAGGCCATCATTCTCTATTTCACTAATTTTGCCAACACTGTGAAGGGTCTCACCACCCCAAGCATATCGAGGTTCGGCAACTGACCGCTTCACCCCGATCACCAATCTATAATATTAAGAAAAATGTTGGATTGAACTTCTGATACAAAGTAAGAACAAGTCTGTAAAAGCTTTACATAATAGTATTTTACCCTAAAGGGAGCAACAGGTTCAACTTCCTCAGGTTCACAATGCCAGGGATTTGGAAGATAACTCAACTCCACGAGGAGGCTACTATCTGGCCTTACACAATAAACAATTCCCATACTCCCTGGGACAACAGATCCAAAACCATGTTTTGCTGAAGTCAGATTCTGGCGGATTCGGACCCAGTCCCCAACTTTGAATTCTTCCACACGTTCCATTTCGGCAGGATCAGCTTTCCAGCCTCGAGATGCACCAGGAAACCCAACTCGTAAGATCCCATCCTCATCGACACATAAAACAGTACCGACACTATCACGTGATTGGCCACGCCAACCAAACCTAAAATAAAACCAATCAACACCACATATGGTTATGACTTCAGTAGATAAATTACACCATAATCTCTAACAGCTTTTGTGGCTCCAACTTGATAGTTTTGACCGGTTTAGAACCGAAGCTTAATTCTTCAGGGCCACAATAGACAAACAGTCAAAGAGGAAGCTTTTACAAATCAGAGAAAAATTCACGGTTGCAAATATTTCATCCAAGATATCGGACCAAGACAATCTACATACTACACGGAAAGCAGTTACAAACCTTGGCTCTTTGACATCTGTTCTGAGTCTTACATGCTGGCCCCTGTCCAATGGAATCAACTTAACAACTTCATTTGCTACCACACGAACTTCACCACAACGAGCTTCACCAGAACAAAATGCGACAATCATCTCCTCCTTCTCGAGAATGGTTTGCACAAACCCAACACTCTTAGGCTTAGCACCTTGCCATCCATGTAAGGGTGTTGTTATGCCTCTCTTGAACTTCACCCAATCCCCTACCTCATAACTGAGAATTTGAAATCAGCGTAAATTAACTGATAAGGAGCATATCAACAGAAAGATTTAAGAAGAAGTCCTCACATTGTAGGTGATAGATGAACTCCCCTTTTTAATAGTGCCTCCATGAGATCCTCTGAAATCCATTCTCTTGGAAGGGCTTCTAAGAAATCACGTACTGTCTTGCCACTGTTATTCAATGTTTATATAAATTTTGATCATATGAAGAAGAGGGCAATGGCAAATTCAAAATGCTAGCTTAAGTAAAATTTGTATGAGTGGGTCTCACAACCCCTGACAGGCAACTAACATTACCCCAGTGCAATGATATACCCCTTCATTCAACTATTTAATATTTATAATAGCATGACGCCAAAATATATATATATTTATTCAATGATATATATATATATATATATTTATAATAGCATTAAGGTGTGCATCAAATTAGTGCTCGCCTGTGGTTTCTGACGTCTATGGCAGCATCAGGACTTCTAAGCATCACAATTAACCAATCAAGGTTTTCACGTATCATCTTTGCTGCATCTGCTGCTATATGGAATGCGTTGTCTCCTTCATCATCCTTATAATAATGACACAGAAGAAGACAAGTCAAGTGACAAGGTAAAAACATCATATCTTGAAAGCCAGCTCTGACCGCATAAGGACCTAACTCAATGAAGAACCTACAAATGCACAAAGCCTTGCCCCTACTTATGCAGAGAACATATTTCCGAACCAAGATATTCATGTCAAACACTAGTTAAACACAGACTGAAGCAGTAATGAGTGTTAAAACAGCTTATTTCTATTGCCCAAATTCAGTTAAGCTTAGCCTCTCCGTATTTTGAATACACAATGTCTCCACGATAAGAAAAGGAGAGTATCAATAACAAATAACTCATAAAACCTACAGAAGCCACAATATTACCTGTATATTGCAGTCTGAACCAGACTCCAGAAGTAGCCTAACACAGGAGTTCGCCCCTCTGGCCAAAGCCATATGAAGGGGAATTGTGTTGTGAACATTCCGGATGTTGGCATTCACACCAGCATCGAGAATGACCTATCAAATTAGACAGATGTGGTTGGCTGTTAGACAGAATACAGAAATTGAAATGAAAGATATGAGTGAAATGTATGTAACTCAATAACTACCACTACAATTTTCGATTCACACCATATATCATTTTTTCTCTGAAAGGGAAAGCGTTGAACTCTTGGATTTAAGAAATGTATGGTGCTTCAATACAGCACATATAGCAACACTGACAAGACATAATACTATTCTTCTTCTTTAAATATTAACTTTAATACGTTATTGGTTGGGAAGCATCTTACTCGCACAAGTTCCACATTATTAGCCATAGCAGCAGTATGCAACGCTGTTCGCCCATGCTGAGCATCTTGCGCAGTCGGATCTGCTCCAGCCGCAAGCAATATCTGGACCAGCTCTCTACCTTCTGCAGCAGTAGACATGGTAAGTAAACTGATTTATATAATAAAACGAATAAAGACACGACATCCAATAAATTCAACTTTGATACATCCAATTATTGTAGGCAATAGCAGGAAACAGTTCAAATAACATCCGTTTTTTGTAGAGTACAAAACTACAGTAACTGGTCTTTTAGATTTACTACATAAGAAAACCATTGGAAAAGCTTGAAAAAATTGTTATCGTATAGAGATTACAGTAATCATTGTCTAACCAATAAAAGATAAAAATTCCTAGAGGTCCACATACAATATCAGGTATTCATAATACAGAAGTCTTATTCGTTAAACTTGGCATTGCAGAAAAGGACAAGAGTAAAAGAGACCACATAGATATTCTCATACCTAAACCAAAGAAAAGATACTATGATTTCATCATTACCTTTTTCATGATCTTTCCTTATAGCAGCAGCCATACACAGAGCAGTGCCAACTGGACTTGGGATATTAATTGCCTGAGAAATTTCTTCTGGACTGGAAACTTCCACCCATCTCTTGATAACAGCAACATTCCATGTTGCTACACACATATGTAACGGTCTGAAACAAACATAAAAGTATAAAGACCTATAGCATAAACAACAGAAACATAGGTTTACAAATGGAATATGTAATGGACATGTTTTAGCATGTACAATGCTACTAATCAAGATAAGTTCTTACATAGATGCAAAATAGGAGTATAAGAACTAAAATAAACAAACAGCCAAATAGATTTAGGTTCTGTAGGCAGAAGTCAGAACTGGTTTTAAAAAGGCCCAGTAGTAAACCTAGACAGTGCCAGATCTTATGGTTCTGTCTACCTAGCTTAGAAGAGTTTAGTTTTGTACTTACGTCAGGCCCTTTGCATTTGAAACAGCCATTGATCTAGATCCCCCATTTTCCAGTATAACAATCGCACAATCTGTGTATTTCTTGGCAACAGCTCGATGCAGCACAGTTTCACCTTCATCATCAACTGCATTTGGATCAGCTCCAGCTACCATCAATTCCTATTAACAGTATCAATAAGAAGAGAGTAATCATTAAGATGATAATAGATATAAGACTAGCATAACGTCAATATATTTCAGATAAGTGGAAGATTTGTGAACATGTGGTGGAAGCTTTAAAGTGACTAAGACTTACACGCATGCAATCAGGTTGGCCATGGTAAGAACACACATGAGCAACAGATGGGCCAGATCCTTCCCGCAGTCTGGACCTAACATTAGCCCCCTTTTTTATGAGAACATGAACACATTGTGGAGATCCAGCTGCTAAAGCAAATACAAGAGGAGGATCCCCATCTTTGTCTACAATATCTACATTCGCCTCTCGATACTCCAATATAGCCTCCACAAGTTCGGCACTGCCACGTCTGCAAGCTAAGTGAAGAGCAGATTGACCATCAGCGTTTTGAGCCTCCAATAGAGATCGCACAGAGCTCCCCCCGCCTCCAGCTGCAGCCTTTGCTAGTATATTTCTACTCCACAAAAAAAAAACAATTCAAGCCAATGTAGTTGAGAATAGGTTGTTTATAGCTAGTGAAAACAAAAGGATTAACTGAAATTCCTGGCAGATACCAACCTTACACCCTCAGAGTCTCCCTCCAAAACAACCCGATGTAGGTTGTTAGGGTTATCCTGAAAGACCCCCATGTTAGTTGCACGAGTTGCTTCTACAATGTTTACTCCACATACTTTGGTAAACCCACTACATCATACATGATTTATAAAATTGTTAGACGAACAAATATAGGTATGATGACACAAGCAATCTTAGCTGTTGATGCTAATATTAATTTACAATTGTTTAACATAAGTGAAAGGGTCTTCTTTACTGCGAAGCAATGAAAACAGGAAAACCATAAAACAAAGTAATCTTAGAGACTTATTTATAACTCTTACTTATCAGGGCTTGCTGAAGGGCTATGTGGTATCTCTTGTAGATGACGAAGAAATGTAGCGAGCATTGCATTAAAGGTTGGTCTTTTCGACGGTTTAAACTGAAGACATTCACCAATCATTTTCCATAATTCTCGAGGAATTCCCACACCCACTATACGTTCATACTGTGGTGGTACTTTTCGGGTTTTCACAACAGCTTGAAAAATTTCTTCTCTACTAAGACCATCCCACCTGTAAGATTAAGTGATAGTTAGCACAATGGTGGACACAAAACACAAATGAAAAATCTAGTCGGAAGAGGTTTCACATACGGAGTGGAGCCAGTGCACATCTCTACCAGCGTACAACCAAAACTCCATGCATCCGACTCTGGAGATACACCGCTTGCATCCTCCCAAAAAAGTTTTTTCACTGGCCCCCAAGCCTCTGGTGCGGTGTAGTGTGGACTGAGTGTTACACAGTCCGTGTATAGAGTGATTTTTGAAGAATCAAACTCTGGTCGAGCTTTCTGGCATGTTAACTTCTTTAGGATGGGCGCAAGCCCATAATCAGAAACCACAGCATTACCGCTTCCATCCAAAAGAAGATTAGAAGGCTTTATATTCATACATATAACACCTGCTGCATGGAGTTCTGCAACCCCTCGAGCAACATCAGCCCCATATCTACAGTTGATACAAAAAATTAGTGTTACAACAAGAGCAATGGATTAATACATATGTTGGTCACAGGAGGAATTTTCTAAGTTCAAAACTTAAAACAACATGAGGCCCATGTGAAAGGAGATTAAAAAGACACTCATTTATTCACTACTGACAATCTGCACAATCTTTTGCTTGTTTTGATATGTCAGTGCGTTCAAAAATCATTTCTGGTCATATACTTCGAAGGAAGCATAACAATGTGATGGGACTTTCTCAGAGATACCATGAGAAGTAGATATAAGTCTCCAGCAAACGTATGTCTTCCATAGAAAACTTTATAAACATATGTGTATCCATATTAGATGAGACATGTAAGAAAAGGAATGGTAGTAGAAGCATTTCAATTGGTATATAAATATCTCAACAAAAGGCCATCTATTTGAACCCTAACACGAGATGAACAACAAGAGTCAAGGCTTCCACTACAAAAAAGAAAGGACTAGTACAAAACAATGTTTTTCCATTGACAGATGTAAAATGGCTTCAGCTGGTAATGACAAAGAGATATGACACACGAGAACAACCAAAACTAAAGCTTTCTGCGCACTTGCTATATACTCTAACAGAAATCACACCAAGTCGGGTTTAGTCCAGTAACTTACAATTAGGAAATAGGCTAGCAAAGTTTAAGACTTTATGCACAGAAATGATCGCAGTAAAGCCAGAGATTAAGCTAAAATTATAAGAGAGGCAAAAGAGGAACCTTAAAATCTGCTCCAAAGTGAGCCTGCCTTCATTGCGTTGCATCTCAGATTGAACAGACCCATAACACCTATCCATCAAAAGACAAAGAGATCCCTCCATCTTCACAACCCCATGGAAAGTACAAACATTCCGACACCACATCGATGCCCTCCGCAAGCTCTCAAGCTGCCCCTGCATCCACTCCACATCCATTTCCTCCGTCAAGGTCATCTTTTTAACCGCCACACGGTGCTTACACCTTCCACCACCACCTGCAACAGTCGCATCCCACATCGCCACTCCTCTTCCGGGACTACCACTGCTCTCTTCCCCAATCTGCCTCACCAGCTTCATCTCCGGGTGAGCTCCAACTTCGATCACTGGACCACACGAGCTATTACGCGAGCTAGAGGTATGGAATCCGCGTCCAGCACGAGGTCCATCTTCATCACTTGCATCTTCTTCATCGTCTTCGTCGTCATCGTCAGTATAATCGCAATCGAAGTTAGCGCCGCCGGATGCGGCGTGAATGAGGGCAAGCATAGCGTAGTTCTTCCGCAAGCCCTGGACAGAGTTCCCAACCACAGACACGTGGCGGCATCGGGGACAAGTGAGAGTAGTGTCGGAAGAGGTAGAGAACATCTTGGAAAGACAATCCTTGCAGAAGCCATGACCGCATTGAAGCAATAAAGGAACTCTCTCATCCTCATTATACCGCGTGTGACACACGGAACAACAAGGCACCTTGACTCTCGCCACCATGAGAGCTAAAAAATGAGAAAGCCCTAAATTTAGGTCTGCGAGATCAGAGAGTAAGAAGGAGTGAAAGGCGAATTGAGTTGAGAGTTGTTGAGAACATATGGAAGAAAAAACTCAGAAAAAGTCGATCCAGATCAAGGGGAGAAGAACAGATCCATGGAGAAGAAAAGGTGAAAAATTGAAAGGTAGATCAAATTTGCTGGGAAAATCAGACACGTTTTGAGTCGAGCAAAGAAAATTGTAAGAAAAATGTGAAAAAGGTTCTTCATCAGGGTTTTATACCATCATTTTCTTTTTTCTTTTTTTTTTTCTTTTTTTGTTGGGTCTGGTTCGTCGGTTTTGACGGGTTGGTGCCATGGTCGTGGTGCTAAGCAGTTGAGCCAGAACCCGTTTTCTGACTCTCCAAAACATCACATTTTGTATGAATCATCCTACAAATCCATAGACAAACAAATCATGTAATCATTTTTAATATTACATAAATAGTGGTAATACCTCCTCTGGTCTATTGGGGATTTAATGTTTTCACACCACATCTTGCATTCCATTTCCAAAAAAAAATCAATTTTATCCTAGTACCATCTATATTTTCAACATCAAACATTAGATCCCTCCTAGATGTCATGTGATATGAACATACATAATCCAGAATCCCAAACACATGGTTTGAAGATTGTACAAATGTTATAAAACCATTGAGCTTTTTCCAATTATGATTTATGTTGATAATGTTTTTCTAGCTTTTTGTCACAACAACACTACTTCTTGAAATGCTCATCACTTCCATAAAATCAAACACCCTGTATTGGATCTAGATTTGGACCAAGAGTTTACTTATTTTTCTTGATTCCCATCATCATTTTTAATTGGTTTTTACAGTTAATTTTTATGAGATTGTAATAATGAGACTTGACAAATTTGACACCACTCGGAAGAATATACATGTAAGTTTTCATTTATTGATCTTGGGTACATCCATCTTGAAACTGTAAAATCTTTGTTTCGAGTAGACTTTTATTATGAAAGTCAATTGTTTATTTTGAATGTATTCCACATGTCAATTGTTGTATCATACTAATTCATAAACCTTCCGTAGAATATACTGTAGTAGGCTTTCAACTCTCCGATATTTTTCACCTTGATTACTTTTGTTTGGTTTGGTGTCAGTGGACCTCGCTCTTGATTTTGTTTCTTCTATTTAAGAGACGAAGAAGACCTTTGGTTCGGCTTAAGCCCAATTCCACAAATACAGGTTCAAGCCCAGAAGCCACCAGCATTGTCGTTTCTAATGGCTCAGGGGGGGTTTTATGTGAGTGTGTGTTTAAAAATTAAATAAAAAAATAAAAATAAAATAAAATAATAATTAAAAAAAAATAATAAAAAAAAAAAAAAATTTTTTTTTTTTTTTTTTTTTTTTTTTTTTTTCTTCTTTTTTCCCTTCTTTTTTTATTTTTCAAAAATAAATTCCCCAAAATTATCAATTTTACCTATTCTTCACACTCTTTCCCCCTTTCTCTTTTTCTTTTCCCCTCTACTTTTTCAAACCTTTCTCCCTCCCCCTTTCTTTCCTTTTTATCCTTCTTGATTCTCCTTTCTTCTCTTTCTTTCCTTTCCTATCTCTCCTCTTTTCATCTTATTCTTCCTTTTTATTTTTTTAATTATAAATTCATCAAAAATAAAACTTTCCTTAAATATTCCAAAATTAATAAATTCTTAAAAAATTATTATTTAATTTCAGTGGCTATCGCCCAAGCTCCAAACCTTCTCCAAATCGCATCCTTATGTCTACACACAGTGCCAAGCGATTCACGCCAGATCCATTTTCCCATGCCAGGACACTCCTGCCGCCAGGATCCGTTACGACGCCGTTTTGAACATACCGAATTCGCTCTCTGCCGTCATGTCTGCTCGCCACGTCCGTCGTAGGCTTCCGGTTCCTGAGGAGGCTAAACATCTTGAGGAGGGATCACTGGGATCCTCACTGTGGTGTGCTGAGGACAGAGTCGTGGAAGAGTTCGCTATGGAACAGCCTATACCTCCTTATCTTTTTGCGTTCGCGGTAGGTGCGTTAGGGTTTCGAGAAGTTGGACCTAGGACTCGGGTATACGCAGAGTCGGCTGCCGTAGAAGTTTTAGATGCGGCTGCCTTGGAGTTTGCAGGAACGGAGGATATGATCAAGCAAGGGGAGAAGCTGTTTGGTGATTACGAGTGGGGAACGATTTGACTTACTTGTGCTGCCTCCAAGTTTTCCATATGGAGGGATGGAGAATCCAAGAATGGTTTTCCTGACCCCCACTGTAATCAAAGGAGACGCCACTGGAGCTCAAGTTGTAGCTCACGAGCTTGCGCATAGCTGGACTGGGAATTTGATCACCAACCTCAATAACGAACATTTCTGGTTGAATGAGGTATTTTCTTGATTCGCTTATCTAATTTTCCAGCTTCAGTTTATGCTTCAAGATAAAAACAAAGATGTGTTAGCTTTGAATTGTCCTGTGCTTTTGCTTCGTTTAGCCACAAAGTAAGAGTTGTTTAGAGGGTGTGGATTAAGGATGTGTAACTGTGTATCCGGATTTTGAGTTTTGCCTTATTGACGAGGAAAAGCTTATTTTATGTTCATGGCAATAGGGATTCACAACTTATGCAGAGAGGAGAATTGTGGAGGTTGTTCAAGGAGCTGATAGAGCTACTTTGAATATTGGCATTGGTTGGAGGGGTTTAACTGATGAAATGGAACGGTTTAAAGACAACTTAGAGTTGACTAAACTGTGCAACAGGCAAGAAGGTGTTGATCCAGATGATGTATATTCTCAGGTCCCATATGAAAAAGGATTCCAATTTGTGTTGCGAATTGAACGCCAGGTTAGTTGAGTAGGCACCTTCATCCACTTAGGTGTTTTCTTATGTATGTAATGTTACAATAATGGTCATCTACTTCCTGGAAAACTTTCAGATTGGGAGAACTGCTTTTGACGAATTCCTCAAGAAATACATTGCTACGTTCAAGTTCAAGTCGATCGATACAACTACATTTCTTGAGTTCCTGATAGCAAACATCCCTGGCATAGAGAAAGAGATAAACCTAGAGATGTGGACTGTGGGCGTTGGTATACCAGAAGATGCATATGAACCAGTCTCAAACATATACACAAATATTATATCCCTGGCTAAAGAGTTTAAGGAAGGAAGGATGCCAAGTGAGAATGAGGTTGCTGAGTGGAACGGACAGGAATGGGAGCTGTATTTGGAGAATCTTCCTAAATCTTGTGAACCTTCTCAGGTATTCTTTACACATCCTTTCTTCATCTAAGATACTGGTATTGTTAGGTGCATTGGACTTAGGTTGACCTAACCGAAAAACTTTCACAAGGAAGAGAGAAAGAGAGTCAGCCAATGTATAAGTGTCTTAACTAACAGACGGTTAGCTCAATAGTTACTCTTGGATTAGTGTTGGGCTATTGAATGGTTGTGGAAAAAGCCTCTTAGCTTTGGAAGAGTTAGTGGTTGTTGAAAGTGTCTTGGCTTTGTGAGAGTTAGGAGATCTCTTCAACATTTCTTGCTTAATTCTAAGGATTGTATCCTAGTTTGTAATCACAAGATCAATAAAGCATGGATCGGGAATCAGGTTCCAGACCTATGATTAACATCCATTTTGCTTATGGGTGGATCAGGTGGTTGCCTTGGACAAGCGGTACAGACTTGCAGAATCAAAGGATTATGAAGTGAAGGTGTCGTTTCTGCAACTTGCAATCACATCCAAGTGCAGAGAGTACCATGGGGAAGTGGAGAAAACACTAAAAGAGGTAGGAAGGATGAAGTACCTGCGTCCACTCTACACCGCTCTTGCACAAGCTGGTGGAACCGAAGAGAAGCAGCTGGCGAAACAGGTTTTGCAGATGCTCGAGAAACTTACCATCCCATAGCACAGGGAGTGGTTGAGTCTATCCTCTCTAAGTACATCTGAACAAGACCCTACTTAGCTTGAGGGCAGTCCAAAAGCATAATAACATTTCAATAAATAAAAAAAAACCAGTGACTGTAATAATTGGTGCTTGAGAGTCATTAACAAATTGAATTGCCTTTCATTACATTCTCCAAAAGATTAGTACAGCTTACTTAACTATGCATTACTCTCATCTTCCAATTTCTTAACATAAGCCTTAAGCACCATTATAACCTCTCTTGCTGGTGCTTGTAAAGCAGAGCCGAGATCAATGACCGGAGATTGCAGAGCGCCGAGCGTCTTAGCGCAGGCCTCAGCAGGAGAAGGCAGTGACGCGAGAACTTTGAAATTTTCAGGAGCGTAGAACTTACCTTCGAAGACGGCGCCGGCGAAGTCATTGTCTTCGAGCTTGCGTTCCTTCTGAAAACTCCGGTAGGGTTTGATGGCGGAAGGAATTTCATCGGTTTGGACGAAGAGCCAAGCGTTCATGCCTTTCATACAAGGCTTGAGAGCTTCCCATTTGGTACCTTCAATGGCTTTGAAGACCAAAGTGTTCTTAGCGACGATGAGCTTTGTGGTGTCGGGGAGAGTTCTACGGAGGTCTTGAAACTGCTTAACGGTGAGGCCTTTGTAGTTGATGGCAGCGAGGAGGTGGCAGTTCTCAAGGTGGGACTTGACGGCTTCCACTGTCTCTTCCTTTTTGTTACGAGACACGGCGGATCTGATGACCGGAAGGCGAGGGTAGTTTGAGGATTTCGAGATTTTGGGGTTGAGGGTTGAGATTCGCTGGTTGCAGAGAGGAGACAAGGAAGACGAGAAGGAGAGTAACGCCACTTCCATTTTTGCTCAGAAGATGAGGAGACTGTGAGTGTTTCTGTGTGGAGGGAGGAGATAGGTGAACAACACAATCCTAAACATTTTTTTTTTAATTTATTAAAGGAAAAAATGGTTGATGGACGTAATTATTAACTCCGTTTAGTTTGCGCATATTTGACCTTTTGCTTCTGAAAAGTATACGCAAACGTACAAGTGTGGCCTAATTTAGAGTTATGACATTTATTCATTGTGAAATTAATCAACGTCTATGACCAAAAGATAGGCTCTCGCTAACGAGCACGTAATGATGGCTGGAACATTATCTCAAACCACGAATTTCATAATTTACTCTTGACTCTTGAGTTTAAAAATAACAAAAAAAAGGAAAGAGAGGAAGTAAAAGTGGAAAAAAAAAAAAATTTTTAGCATAATATTGCTGTATGGTTTCGTGGCGGTCGTCCCTATGCTTTATGTCTTGTGGAAGTGCGTTAGAGAGTGTCCCAATTAGGGATATTGAAAGTAGCTTCATTCACCATCTTCACAAGTGTCACCTGCACCACCACCACCACAAAACACATCACACAATGTACTATAAAAAGTCATTTACAGTTTGGGTTCTCACTGTCACATTTCTTGTCAATGATTGACTACAGGCTAAACCGTTACTCCTAAACATTTTGGAACTACCTTTAACAGATTTATGCATATCATCTTCCCAGGAAATAAAACCATTGCAAATTGACAAACTACACCAAACTTAGGATAAGCATTTGTGTATGAAGTTGCTATATAGTCTCGGATTCCACTAAAACAATGGACATGATGAGCTTAAGTTCCCCTATGAGCTATGGATGGACCTTACTTGTATGTAAGATAAGATTAAGTGGTAAGTATATAACATACCACACTTTCTGGAACACCGCGAGGCGGCATGGAAATGTTCCTCGGAGGAGGACCTCGTAGATGTGATCTCTTATCAAATCGCCACTCTCCTATTTTGCCATATGTCAGCTCACCCTGTATTTAATAATCAGTTCTGTTGTTATCTAGAATCCATATGAAGCTGTTATAAAGTAAAGCTAACACTGAGTTCTGATGGTGGTACTTTAAAGGCCTTGTATAAGGTTGCAGCAAAACTTAGTAGTTTCACGAGTGTCTAATAAGAAAGCTTTCTTAAAAACTAAGTAAAAACAAATGACCACAAGATTGCATAAGTATTGCGAGAATACTTCAAACAAATGACTCCACAAGTAAAATCTGTTCTCAGATTTATCAGCCAAGAATAAAGTTAAACAATCGTGTCAAACAGAAATTACCTTCATGTTGTAGTCGCATCCATAAGTGTAATGGATGATAAACTTCCCCTTGGTAGACAAATCCCATGGAGGCTGAAAGATATGGTGTGAGCAATTAGGAAGATGGACCAGAGAAAAGACTTTTGTGACTTCCACAAAGCAGATTAATAAAAACAGCTTTGACATGGAAAAGGATATCACTGCAGTAATCAGCACAAGGTCGATTCCCTACCTGAAGCATGAAATCCTTCCGAAGTATATGTCGCACACCATGTAAAGCAGAAGCAATTGCGTAACCGTACCTTATCAAAAGGAAAGAGAAGAATAAAATCGTCAGTTAACAATGATGATATTCAAAAGGTGGAGAGCCAATTTATGAATAAAGATTTCGTTTCAAGTGCTAACATTTCCAGCACCCATCCAAATGCCTTATCAGTGTCTGGATCGTTTTTCATAGT
>CM051374.1:24634080-24662675 GCA_028015245.1 Cardamine occulta | reverse complement strand
TGAACCAATATTTCAAATTATGTTTTTGTCGGGTTTTGTATATCGGTTATATATTTGTAATTATATCTTTTAATCCAAAAGCTGGCTAGTGAAATAAACCCGAAGATCACTCCACTTGAAAAACATACGTGCCAAAAAGTCAAATCTCTATGCTTAATTGGGTTGGCCCAACGGCAGCTAGGATGGATCAGTTCAATTCTAATTAGTATAGGAAACTAGCTAGAAAGTTAGAATAATTTTTTCATTAGAACACTAGAAGAAAGGGTTCAATGAGAAACATTACCATATGTATAAATACTGCTTTACTGGCATTTTAAGCTAGAACCAAGTGACATCAAATTATTTGCAGCTTTCAATCTTTACCTGACATCATTAAAATTTCGTGAATTCCTTTCAAAAGGAAAACCAACTTTAAACAAAAGTATGCGGAGAGTTTGAATATGTAACAAAATCATAGATTTGGTTGTAGGGATCAAGTGTAACCAATGCCTCCTGAATTTTTTTTGATAAAACAATAATTACCCTTGTCCAAAACCACTAGAAATTGCGAAGTGTCTGTCTGTGTTCCGGAAACAAGAATCGCTATAGTGAGAGATCTATTGAATATATTTTCTTCCATGACTTGTGATCTGATATCCAACGACCGCCTCTGACTTGGTTGGGCCACTTTCCTCGGATACACACAAACGATCATCAAGGTTGCACTTGAATTCTTAAATTTATCGAGGTGTCGGAGAAAGGGGCTTTCAGGGGAGATTACTTGGAGATGTTTCAGGTAATGAAGATCAAAGACAAAACTTGGTTTCTTACACTCGAGCTTGAGGAGCAGTGATATTAAATCAAAAGACACCATTAATGGTCTTGTCGTTTGAGCCTAACTGACTGGGGTATATAATAACCAAACTAAGCGCCAACCTCTATCTGCCCTGATTTTGTCTTTACTGCAAATCCGGGATAAGGGGGTGAGACTTCCAAACTCTTGCTTGCTCTCAACGCCCCAAAGCAGCGACTGGTTGATAGTTACATTGCGGGAAAGTTCGATGCCATCGAGGTCGTAAGGATTGACAACTGTGCTCGGCAGAGCATTGAGGTTCGTTGATTCGTGAGGCATGTCAGACGGTCACAGCTGGTATTTACACAACGTCCTGTGTTAACATTGTTCTCCCCAACAGAGTGAGGGATCTTGGAAAAAAAAAAATTCTCCGCCATCTTCCTGAGCTTCAATAATCTCGTTCGACATCATATCAGAACTGACTTTTCAGACATCTGGATCTCCTCTGATTTGCTCTGATGGGTGGATCAGCTGATAACTTTTCTTAGGAGAAAAAGAGGTTGGGTTGTAGATTCCATTGTTTCCTCCGTTTGAACGGACGAGGAGGAATTTCACATCAAGCTTTCACCGAATATGATGCTCTATCAATTCGTGCAGGGAGCAACTTCATATCAGCTCTCTTTCTACTTCCCCAGTTTTGAAGTCGGTGAGATGAAACGCAATCAGTAAACAAAAATTATGCAATGAGAACTGGCTGCTGATTTTGTTTATTGTCTTCTTACTTGTGTTTTATCGTGAAATTTTGTCATTGAGAAATTATAAGTGGAGCAAAATATGGCGAAATTACTAAAACTAAAATGTTTGAAACTTTTGAAATAATAAAGGCAAAAAAAGGTACACAATTTTTAATCAAAATATAGCGACGTTCAAATAAGTGTTTTCATGTCTTTGATGCAACTTAAATACGACCAGAAACAAACTAGGAGAAAGATCTCTGAATCTTGGGGAGGGGTTTAAGCAGCGACAGGCTCCGTAGGAGCAGAAGAGAGCCTAGACCCTCTTCTTGGCTGAAAGCTTTCTCTACCGCGATCCACGCTGTTCTAACGCTTGCCTTGAGTCTAGAGCAAAAAACTTCCAATACTCAAAGCTGCATCCCAGAGGTTGACATGGCAGTCCTCTTCTTCTTGTGTAAAAATTCTGGCTCTCTTCACTCCCCAGAATTAAGTCCTGAGAAACCCCCCTCTGGATCTTAGGACCTTGCTAACCTTCTTGCCTGCAATTGGAAGAAACTAAATTAGTGAACCTCAATCAGAAGTAACCAGATTTTTTAACAACTCTTAAATGAATCTAATTTCTGTACCTCCTTCTTGTTTGTGAAGATGCATTGAGAATGTTGACATGCTTCCTCATCTAATACTACTTCCAAGTTAAACAACTTGCGGATCTTGGGTGCCCTCTTGGGACCTCTCATCCTTGACTACTAGGTGTCGATCCGGCCGGGAGATTTTCACCCTTCTTCACAATGACCAGGTTAAGCACAGAGGAGTATGGGCTAACAATACATCTTGGACAGACTTTCTTCTCCTCCTCTCCTCAATCCTCCTTCCATGTCCTCCCAAACAAAAGTACCTAACCACAAAAGCTTTTTGCCGTCCTTGCAAAGACACAAAGAGTAACGACAACAAATAAACAGAACAAGTTGATAGATTAGGTGAGAATCAACATTTTCGGTGAAGCAAAAGGCGGACGCGACCCAGGAGTTAGAACTCCCTGTTTCATTGGGAAACGCTTGCTTGTCACAACACTCCCATGATCTTGAAGAAGTGCCGCTTGAATTTCAACCGTAAAAAAACAAGGCACAAACGTTTCATTAACGATTACAAAGGCAAAAAGACAAAAGTAAATCACCGGAACGTGTAGAAGAAATTGCTTTTCACCAAGAGCATCTCCGCTAACTACATCAAAAATTCTCGCATCGTAAAAAAACACGACTGCCTCAATCGAAAATTGAAACTCAATAACTTTACGCTAATCGATTCAGAATCTGTTTTGTTGATTTCATATATTCCAGAAATGTATTGGAGAAATAAATCAAAACAACCCCAGAAGGCATCAGAGATTTCCAATAAAGCGGCCAACATAGGATGCGTAAATCTATTAACTATCCTACGCTTTCAGATTTTGAATCAAAAGAGATTTAACATCTTTAAAAAAGATATTGAACATTGTACACTCATTTGTGCTAAACGTGTATAAAAGACGAACCGCTCTCCAATCTATCACCTGTCAGAAAAAGAATCTCTTTGAAATTTTGGTCGATGAGATGAAAATCAGAGATTATCAAAGCTTTTGGTCGTCATCGATCTCGAGCTGCTTCAATCAGCTTATTGGTCGGATTTGGCGATGTTGGGCAGCGACACAAAACAAAATCGATTGAAAAAAGCAATGACACAGGAAGATATGTGGCCGTAGAATCCAAGAAATATATGAAAAGAAAAGATGAGCAACCTTCATCGTCTTCGATTAACACTGCCAGCTACAGCAACTTCAGTGATAGGAGTGAAGAATATATAAAAGCTCTAAAGCACTGACTAATCTGGGGTTTTACGCGAAGATGAAAGGAGCATCTTATAGGAGAGAACCTGTTAACAGATAGGTCTAATTGAATTGGGCCCCAATTTAATGGATTGTTAATTAAATCTTGAAAATATTTTTTATCATGATGGGCCTTTTAGGCCCCGAGTAATAGTCTTGTCTTTTTCATCTCATCGGAATTATTCAAAGAATGGAAGTGTGCGGAACTATCTCGATGGGACTATGTTTTGTTCAAATCACTGTCGTATTGTGCTCTTAATCTGAACAAATTTCTGCATTCACGTTCGTGATACACTAGTAGTGACTAATGACAATCAACCTCCGCAACAGAAAGTAAGCCGAAATGAATAAGTACAGAAACAAAACGAAAATCAGACTTTATAATTTTCTATGGATTCTTCTATATAATTTCTTCCACTCTACAGAACCAAAAGATAAGTACAATCTTTTTGCTGACGTCATTATTATTTTCAATTAAAAAAAAAAAACAAAAGCACTCCTGATGCAGCCTCATGAATTATACTACTTTCAACTTCTATAGTTTAAGTAAAGGAAGAAAAATTAACAAAAAAAAAATAACGAAAGAAAATCATATAAAGAATATAACTTTACAAAGCAAAAATCATAATATTATTTTTAGGTAACTAAGGATCTAAGATTATATAAAGACTCTTTGCAAAAAATAAAAGTTTTGCAAAAAGATAAATTTTAACTATTTAATAAATAAATGCAAAAGGTTCATAATTGGTCAATTTATTATATAAATATTTCGCCTCTGCGGATAATCACTAAGCATAGTACACTATTTCTACAATCATTCATAATGGAATTTTTTAACATTGTTAATAAATTGCAGAAATGTGTTTTTTTTTTTTTCGGATTAACTAAAAGCACTTGCAAATTGAGGAAATAATTAAATGTCAATAAAAAATATCAGAAAAAAAAGGAATTAGGTTAAAGAAAAAGAAAGAGTAGAAGAAAAGTAAAATATGGTATATATAAGTATTAGATTTCTCTGGCTGTCAATCTTTTCAACTTCTATCTCTTTAACACTCTCTCTTCGTTAAAGAAAACTTACAAAACACGCCTCCCATCTCATCATGAGGGCTCTTTCCTCCTCCCCGACGGTGGAAGATCGGCGACTGATCGATAGTCGGCCATCATATCCTCCAGCTTCTGATGGCCGCCCCAACATTCCTCTGAGAGTCGTACCATCATTGTCGTCGGGCAGAGTCTGGTCGGCACCGCCCCGGTACTTGGCTCCAGTTTCCCGCCAACAAATAAACGCGTTCAGAGGCTCCAGCGGAGAAAATCTCTTCTTTTCCGGAGAATTGCTGGCATCGATGGGCCAGAATTTCATAGTTCAGGCTCTCCGTTCACTGAGGTTTACAGCCGCCTTTAACGCAACGGTGCAAGCTTGAATCAAAGAAATCTCTTAAGCCTATCCTACAATCAAAAAGATTCTGTTCGTATTGGCATCGAATTCGACTGTATCGCCGAAAGTTTTCGGTTTTCTAAATCGGTGGTTCCCTGATAACAAAACCAGCTGTCGTTTGCTCTTTTCGGATCCCCATCAGCTTCAAGGAAGCATGTGGTTTAGTTCCGGGAAGCGGGTTCCTATGTTATCATCCCTTCTGACATGGACGAAGCACCAGAGATAAACATCGGTAACTTTTCTTGACTTACGTTCTTTCAAGCTTTACTGGAAAAACCGGAGACAGCGTCAAGAATCTGAGAAGCGAGATGAATCCGAAGTCATGTCAAGTTGGGTCGCTTTTTCTGTTCAAGGGTCTCAAATTAAAGTATTTTTTTAAAAAAAAACTATAAGCAAAAACGATGATGCTCATAGCCTTTAAAAATCCATCCTTTCCATGAGCAGCATTTTGCGGTATCTTCAAAAAAATATTTTCGATATAAGAATGATCGTTAAAAAGACGATATTTTTGTGTTTGGTTTGGAAGGTTACGATTGGAGACGTATTCATATAGTTTGATTCCATGGAGGGCTCAGAGGGCTGGAAGGGATGGACTGCTTGCATCTGTGCCTGTCATAGGAATATTTTGAAGTCCCTTTAAAGTGAAACAAGTATCTAAAAAAATCTAATTTAACCTGAAATCTGACATTTTAGAGTGTATATAAACTCATTTGTTTGTATTACACAGAATAATGGTTTTTGATTGGAAAACCTGGTTTCAAGGAAAAAACACTCAGGTTGCGTTCCAGTTCCTTGCTGATTCGGGAATTGCTGCTCTCATCCAGGTCGAGTGTTTGTACTATGCAAGAAGAAATTTTCTCGCAGCTTGATTTTGGCCCCAGTCGGGTCAGAGAAAAAGCGGTGGTTGTTCAGAAGAAAGTTCTGTCCCCCGTAACTTTAGCCTTTTCTTCTACAGGGCGATTGGTTCCCAAGTTGTATACGCGACAGATAATTGTCTGTTTCAACTTTGCTATAAAAATCGGATTTATCATCTGGCATTTCGCTTCGTTATTATTGACAAAACCCATGAAAGGAGCTTAAGCACAGACCTTCTGTTAGCATTGCTCAAAAAGGTGCTTATACCCAGAAAAGTTGACCTAAAACTTGTCATCATGTGTCTACTTACTGTTACGATGCCTACCAACTTACAGACTATTTCTTTAAAAGTGCCATTCTTCGATGTCCATGGGAGGAACTTTCCAGTTGAAATTGTATATTCCCTATTTAAATTGAAGGGGCTTTTCTGTTATTGGAAGC
Source organism: Cardamine occulta (assembly GCA_028015245.1). Classification (NCBI taxonomy): domain Eukaryota; kingdom Viridiplantae; phylum Streptophyta; class Magnoliopsida; order Brassicales; family Brassicaceae; genus Cardamine; species Cardamine occulta. The sequence continues at coordinate 24,656,577 of CM051374.1, read as the reverse complement.
ATTGCTCCATATGCTAATGATATTTCTAAGATGGCAGTGTAGATACGCAAAACGAAAGAAAGAAGGAACCATCCTTTTTTTTTACGTATCAACAAATTAACTTTTTATTTTAAAATTTTACTCACTCCATCTACAGATTACTCTACCCTTGCCAATGAAAACTTTCCTTAAAGTGCATAATCTCGAGATTTTCAGAACCATCCTGGAGAGAAGAACAAATGTCTTTCCTAAAAACCTTGCAAGAAGCATCGCTGTGCATTCCTGGTGTCAAGTATGTAGTAGATTCGAGGATGGTGAGAGAGAAATAAATATGAATTACAATGGGTATGAGCATCCTCAAGTTTGCCCGGTCAATCAGGATTCCTGCTCTAACGTGCTAATAAATGCTAGAAGGACGGGAAACCAGGAAATAGTACTGGAGCACCATATTCTAATATTGCTTGATTGCAATTCAATGAATCTTGACAAGGAACCTGTGAATTTTTTTTTTTCATCTTGGTGTAGCACTTTTGAGGATTCTTGCCTTGGGTGGCAGACAGCATGGCGGAGTTTGACAGGCGTGGCGCAATGGATGAAGCCGGTACGATGGCTGGTCAAAAATCTTGTTCAGTTGCGGGTGCAGCCATCAAATTTTTGGCTGTTCTTCATCAAATCTAAAACAAGAAAAAAAAAAAAAAAAAAAAAAAAAAAAAAAACAAAAACTTAGAAAGTTGGTACCAAGCTTCTTCAAACACAAAATAAACAAAAAGGGAATGTTCTTCATAATGGCAACACTTGGCTAATGCTCCCAGCATGTTTTTGTGAGAGTTGGCCAACCTCTGATAGTAAGATGATAAATGGTTGCCTAAAGGTACATGATTCTGAGCTCCCAGTTAATTTTGTTAATGTTGTATTCCATAGGAATAAAGTACTGTTTCCTATTATATAACATTTGATATCTTGTAATATACCTAAGTGAGTTCAGATAATCTCTATTTTTTAAACTTTTGGCTTTGAATCTTCCCTTTTGCCTCTTAGAAGTCATGTTTCTGAGGATTTTTTTATTGCATCATCAAATTTTAATTTTGACATCTAATGGAGGCCTGTTACTTCCTTCTTCGGTGTACAAAGAATGAGTCTTATCTCTTCTCCTCGAAATGGTGCTGGGAAAATAGCGCAGATCTTCCAGAGTCAGTGAGGTTTGTTGAAGACTGCAGTCCCGAAGTTTTAAATATGCATTGAGAAAAAACAACTCTTGTCAGTCCTGTGGTTGCTGGGTTTGGAATCGTGGGTACTACCTTCGGACAAGCATTTGAAAATAAGTTATACTCGCATCTCTTGCAGAAGCATTGGCGTCTACACTGGCTCCGGTCAGCTTGGATCTAACAAGGAATTAGCGTGCTGGTCAAACAAGATTCAAGATTTACATCCGTCGTGTAATGCAATTAACATTTGGCCAAACCAAGTTGGGTTGTTCGGTGAACTTCTATCAGCTGTGGGTTAGTATTTGCGTATAACATAACGTTCGATTTTGAGGCTTTATATATACTTGATCCCCTCCACACTACTTTGATTCGTCTCAGATGGATTGAAGCGGATTCCCAAGTTAAAAATGGTTGGCTGTAGCAGCACTATTGCTTCAAAACGGAATTCTGTGGAAATCTAATTAAATAGTCTGCTTCAGTTGTTTTGATGCTTGGAATGCTCGCATGGATGAAAAGGATTTGGTATTCAAATACGATGTCACGATCCAGAATGAGATTCTGCTGTATGCGCCTCCCTCGACATGGAAAAAGTGTCAGCCCTTATAACTGATAACATTGGAATGCTGAAAAAAATGGAATGTGTGACAGAGTGTTTGAGAAAGAAATATCTATTTCGTAATTGAGACCCATGCCCTGTTACACTTTCTTTGGATGTGGTGCTCAAGATAAAAAATGTAGAAGTTGGTCAGAGATTTTTTGACGATCGATGTACTTTTTTATGTCGGCACAATATTTTTGTTGACCGACGAAGGCTACTGACGTTTTCTGGAGAGAAAGGAATTGATAGGTGTGTTTGCTCGGGTTCATAGGTTTTGCTTACGCGAGCAAGCAGAAACTATAATAAAGAAGAATAAGTAGAATAGAATAACCACTTCTACTCGAATTCGCTATGAAGGTAACAGAAATTCCGAAATTTGCGTTTGGGAGTGGTTAAATTGGTTGAAGCTATTTCCGTAAACTCTCCTAACCTGGTGGATGAAATTTCAAGATAAACTAACCGCTTCTGTATGACAGCTAAGATTAGGATTGGCCACCAGAGGAAAAGCATTAATGAGGATGTCTTAAGTCGCGCTACGGTGATGATGACGAGGTATGAATTGTTGGGATCTTGATCTTGTGATGGGAACCACTTCTATTTTTATTCACAGAGATCAAAGAGTCCGATGGTTCTGTCGTCGTGAGAACCCGACCGCCAGATATTTAAGGAAACTTGAAAGTTTTAAATGTTTTGGAATCCCTATGGGAAAAGAAAATCCCTCGAATACACTGCTTATTCAGAAAAAAATTCAGTGTCTGATATCCTCTCTATTTTTAATTAATTCTTCTCAAAACCTAAATTCGTGCATGTCAACAAGGAATCAAACCATTTAATATCTCCAAGTTCAGATTTTGAACCCTTTGAAACGAATTATTTCATCTTGACATTGATTAATTTTGACAGAGATTACATTTGAAAGCTGCAAAAGCTTTACAGAGGTTAAATGGAGAAGTGCACTGGATGCCTTCCATGGCAGAAGAGTAAAGAAATCACGAACAATTGTTGGAAAGCTCCATATCTTAACCGCTTCTATTACAACATAGTCAAAGACAATTGGATGTGTGTTATTACAACTATGAAAGAAGGAACATGAGTAACATCCTAATTAAAACCATAATTTTGCTGTTTGCTCTGTTACCCCCCAATGCCTTATATCAACCTTTCACTCTGTACTGTATTTGTCTACTTCGACTCCTGATATTAATTAAGAACAATCATGACTTTACAGAGGTTTTGAATTTTTGAACCTCGAGTTTCCTAGTGGGTTTTAGGTAAAGGATGCTTGAAGGATGTACCTTGGCAGGTGACCTCTTTTTCCAGTGAATATGTCCAGAAGTTTGGTGTGCATAGGCGTTTGTTTATGTTTTTGTAGGAAGGTGAGTATTATAATAAGACTTCAGCTTTGGTGGTGCTTGTCATTGTTGGGAATTTTTAACCTATGTGACTGAGACCCCATATACTAAATCTGAAGAGGAAAAGCAAAACTCGCCAGAAGGAGGAGCCATAAACCATTTTGGAAACTTAACCCGGCGAGTCCTGCTGGCATCTTGTAATTAAAAGATGGTGAGGCCATTCTATCTTTGGGAAGAATCCTTTTAGAAATTTCAGAAACTCACATTGCGTATTGAACGGCACAATTCAATGGTAGCATTTGTGGATCAGTGAAAAATCGCTGAGGCTGAACTTATGAACTGGTTCAGAAAGATCCACTTATGGCTTATCATGAGAACAAGCAACCAGAAAATCACCTCCGAGGTCCTGATATCCGTCCTGACCTCGCGGAGGAAATTGTGTAAGCGGTTTGGTCTGGAGCCTCAGGTATCGAAAGAAAAGGTACATAATTAATGAATCTCCCGTCAACACCCACGGTACTGCATATTATTCACATTTGTGGGAACAAAGAAATGAGCAAGGAATCTCCGAAATTGGTCAATGACTTGCCGAGAAGAAAATTTTTTGGGTGAAACTTAGAAGGAACAGTTTAATTAAATACTTGCATTTGCTTTAATGCTGAAGTTATTGATGGCTACTCTCTTGAAGGATGTTACACACCCTCTTTTGCCAAAGCTTGTTTGTTGGGTAAATTTGAGGGCATCGATGAGAAACTTTGATTCATTCCATTACTTTGTTCTCAAATTGACTGTGGAGACTCCAATAGTACTGCTAGCTGATATGAAGGCCTCTTCAGTCAAGGGCTAGATGGGCTTTCTTCCGAGCATCCTTGTCTTCTTGCCAACATCTAGTGATCAGAAAGGATTTAGGTTTTGCTCCACCCTGATTGCCCTTCCATCCTACACGTGTAGCTGGACCTCCAAGAATCCCGGCGGAAGCCGTTCATCTGTGGAAACCATAACTCAGAGATATGCACAAGAGTGTCACACCGATATCACCAGTATATCGCCTCTGAAAGGTACCAAGCAGTTCAAGGAAAATCACGGACTTTCATCACTAAAGGACTGGGCAGAAAGGGAAGAACTGATGAAGAATTGTGTCAGGTTGCAAGTCTGTGATGAAGAAGTCTGTGGGTGTGACAAACCAACTACAGTGCCCCTGTTTGGAAGCAACTTTATTGCTGGAATGTGGCCGAAACGTCTTCCTTTTCGGCAGAACCTTAATCTGCAGTCATTTAAGGACCCAATGCGCGAATGCGGATTTCGCTTCGCCGAGTTGGAATCCAAGCAAGATCTGCTTCGCAGTCGCCGACTTGAGGCCTGATATCGCCAATTTGAAACAGTGGGAGCGGACGGGACACTCTTCAATATTTACAAATTTCATCTGGGTAGATCCGATGTGTTCTGTCATCTAGTTTTGCTTCATCGCAACCTGCTCGTCGACATGGTGTGGTTTGGAGAAGCATGGAAGCAGCCTGGGTTCGCCAGATCGGGCGAACGGGGAACGGAGGCGGGCGAACCATTTTTGAAAATTATAAGAAATACCCGGCTGGATCTTAAAGCTTCTATGCGAAGAGTTGAACCCGAATCGAAAAGGGCAAGCGGACCACCCGGAATACCCGAGAATACAAGTACTTCTCCATGGCGTATGACTTATTTATACCTCTACTTTGTTAAAAGTTTTTATTGACAAGAATGTTGGATGTTGGTTTTTGTTCGGATTCACAAAGGCAAATAATTGAGTTTCTTATTAAGCTTCATTAAAGATTTTTTGAACAAATTTGGTCGGCTTCGTTTCATGATAGTAGGGGTCTGAATTTTCCAAGTACTTTGATTTTAATTTGATTTGCTGATTTTTTCTATCTAAAAGTCTTGAATCTATATTCAAAATGTTTTGAGGTTTCCATCATTAGCTCAGAATCTGAACCGAACAAACACCCGAACGGGCAGACGGTACCCAATTTTTGAATGCCCTAATGGGATAATGAGCCGAAGAACCAGAGCCGAAAAAAGGGCAGACGAAACCTTTTTCGAACCGAAGATCACGAATTTCGACCCTGAGTGTGGTTGGGTATTTTACATGCTAACCAACTCAAAACGGATCAGGGCAGACTCATTAACCCGGATGCCGTTTCAAATTAAAAATTTTGTGACTAGAACTTGGGACTTGACTTGCTACGATTGCGCCAATGAAATGTCTCAAAGAACTGCGCCGAAGTCTAGAATAAGTATTACCGTCAAGACAAAGACAGAAACATGAAACTTCTTTTTCCAATATACCCAGAGACATGGCACTAATGGCGTTGTAACTTTTATAAATTTTCAACCACTTTCGAAACCCGCCAAAGGAATCTATCACCCCAATTCTGGTCATTATGGGTTGTAACGATATAGTCCCCACATCTCTTTGGATTTTAATTGGTGATGACCCTCTTATTTTCTTCCCGTAACAAGAATACAAGAAGTCATGACTCTGTGTAAATTCTACTATAAATTTAATCTCTAACCTATACCTCCTCCCTTTTTTAGAAATAATAATTTCTAGTAATGTGTCCCAAGCTTTCAAATTTCCCTGTTCTTGCTCTGTTTTTCTACAAGATTTGAGTCTGAAAGTAAAAGTCCCCTGTTCTTTGCTCTGTTTCTGTCTGTAGCCTCTGAACTCTTGCAATGGCGTTCTTAATCTGAGAAAGACAGCTCGTTCCCAAAACCAGTTGGAGGTTTCCAGCATCTCCATCTGCATCCCTTGTTCCCGAACTTTCCTTCATGCTTACCACCACCGCCACCGAGGGATCTCTCTCTCTAGTCCCCACTTCAGTCTGCATCATCGGCTCCGTCTTACTCGCTTCTATTTCCTCTTCGTCTTTCTCTTCATCTACTTCACCTGCCCGTCATAACTCAGCCACCAATGTAGCTCCCAGTAACTGAAACCAGTAGGTGGTGCAAGGACAACGGAAGAAGAGATTCTGCATCGACTTCCGTCCCGTTTGGCGAATCTGGCAATCATCTTTTCCACTTTTCCGCGATAAACTCGATCCTGATCGTCCAGTTCAAAAGAATTGAAGGATAATCGACGGCACAGAATGCTCCGTCTTAGCCAGAAAAGAGTTTGAAGAAAACGAATCGCTGAGATTGTTGCCAAGTGTAACCACGCTTTCACATCAATTGCATCGACGCTGATTTGCTCTCTCCTAAGAACTTGTCCTTTATAATCATTACCCTGTTCTACTCCTTGAACTTCTCGACCTAAACCTCATCAGCAAATAAGAGACGAATCATCTGCAGATTGCTGGATCGAGGAATGACCTCAATCGAGGACAAGAAAGTTCGGTCAATCAATCTTCTTGAAAGGGCACAAAGCAAGTTTGAAAAAAATCACTGTGGCTCCGGAAGCTCTATAGACACTGTGAGAAGATCGTTTTCGGTTGGAGGAAGTTCTTCGGTCAAAAACTAGCGATGGTGATGATATTGCTGCCGATGAAGAACACATCTATGCCAGTTTTCAGTACTAACTTCTTTTCGTCATCAAAAAATATGTTGGAGTTTTGCGATTAGAAATCAAATTTATTAATATGATATTATTATATTTTTATTTTTTTTTTTAAAAAAAAAAAAAAAAATAAAAAAAAATTGTCCCAGTTCCCCCCCCAAGAACATAACCTCTATTTTTCAGTTTTCTAATTGACATTTTTTTAAAAAAGTGAAAAGCTCCTCCCATCAGGCCTGCAAAAAAAGGATTTTCTGGGCTAGATTGAGATTTACATCTGTGTCCTCTACATGTGTGTCAAAGGCTTGAAAAGACCAATAATGAGGTACAGATTTTATTTATTTGTGGACCAACTAAAAGTCCCCCAGTTCTGAACCCGCAATGTTTTTTACAATTAATTTTTAACCCAACTTTAATTTGTTTGTATTCATTTAAAATATTTTTGAAAGAAGGTCACAATCAAAAGAGATTAATTTCTGATAACAAATACGAAGGAATTCCAACAATTATGTAAAAACTCACTTCAGAAAATATCCACCTTTCTAATTTTCCTTCAAGTAAATACTCTAAAATAAAAATTTAATAGGTTGAAGATTTGAATGCAAACTTTTGGAAGGGTCCTTCTGGAAAATAATTGAAAGATTTAGTGGTGGCATAGATAGATTAACAAATCCATTTTTAGAAACTATAAATTGAATCTTTCCACATATCTCGACGAAAGAGCCAAATCAGATCAGCCGGTGATATGTGGTGAATCAGGATGCTAAACTCTTGAAAGCTCACGTCGCTAGATTCTTCTTTAACCGCTTTTGTCTCCCACTGCTTGACGACTAGGGCTAGAATCTTCTTGTTGTTATTCAGGTGGATCAGAATCCAGATCGCTGAAGGGACTCAAATCTGGGATGATGTGGTGGTGGAGGTATGCCAAAGATCCGTTAAATCCTCCTCACGTGATTGAGGTTGTTGAAATAGCGGTGGTTTTCTTCGTTTATTCAACTCTTGCAGAAGGTGAGAAGGATTCTTCTACAATGGCTTCGCCAGTATTATAAAAGGAAAATAATCTGGAGGCTTGCTCTCGTTAAATAAATCAATGCAAATTCAGATTCCCGAAGGAGATAAAGAATCAGAGAAAATGAAATAGAGATGACTGAAATTTGCATGAAAGAATTTGAGAAATCGTTTATAAGTCAAATTTTCTCAAATCTCTTCTGATTAGACTTTGACAGAGCTTCTTGAAGGTTATTGGATTTATTATTGATCAGAATTGAGGATTCTGAAACTTCTTCGATTAAAGGTTTCTTTTACATTAAGATTTTTATAAACCTTTTAGCGTTGAATCATTTTCCACTCGAAACGCAGATCCCATTCAGAAACCAATTCAAAATGCATAAACATAAAATTTCAGAAAAAAAGGAAAAAGAAGAAGAAAGATGCAAAATTTACTAAAATTAATTAAAAATATATTGTGGGTTTAGAATGAGGTTTGAGTGGATTAACACCATACTTGAAATATTAAATATGCAGAATTTGGGTTATGGTTTTTCAAGTTCCAGTTTTGAATTTGAGGAATATATACGTCTGCAGCTTTCAATTCAAGGAGATGCAGATTTGCGAGACTGTTGTTTGGGATGCATGTGGGACAAGCTGTGCCGAGAGAGTGCACATTTCCGATGCTGTATGATGGCAGTTACGATGGGAAGAATGGGTCGTCATCCCATATAAAAACAACTCTTCCTTGATTTCCAAGCTTCTCATAAAACTAAGTCACTTTTTGTCTTGCGTGGCCGATAAAAGCAGGCTTCTCATAAACTCTCTGTTGTATGAAAATTAGACATCTTCTAATTATGGGATTAGATAAGCACAAACATACAGATAAATCCTAAGAGCTCATCTCTAGATAAGCCTAAGCTTGTTGTATTTGTCTTTGTATCTGTTAATCTACTTGATTAACCAAATTTCTTTCTTCTAAAAGAAGATATTTTATCCAATTTATGAATTTCGACATGAACTTGGGAGGTGTTGTCTCTTGAACTCCAACACCAGCACCCTTGATCTGCAAGTAAGCACAGTCCTCAAGATAACTGTAACCTTATATTGAATTAAGTCCGCATTACCTTGTGGCTACTGAACTAAAAAATCCTTGATTGCGCTTGGTCCCGCCATCAGTGCCGATGTTCACTAAATCTTCAAGCCTGATAACTTAGTACTGAATGCTTTATCTCCATTAGGGTCTTATAAAAGATGGTTAGAGTTCTCTTTTTACATATCTGTAAATAGTCTTCCGTAGAGAGGTCTCGAAGTGTCAGTGAATCCCCTCCATAAGCACCCCTTACCCAATTTTGTTTATTAAGGGCTTATTATCTAGACTTTAATTTGGTTGTATTAATAAGTCTCTTTGAGTGTTCTTTTCACGATTATTTTTTTTTTAAAGTTGATGGTACGCATTCCAACTTGAATTTGTCTGTGACCATCCTTTGAATCTTCTTCCGCCCCTTCGACCTAATGCAAAATGAAAATTTTCCTTGTCTCTTTAAATGGGGTAATCACTAACTCGTTTTCACAAATACCAAGCACTTTCATTGCCATTGCTTCTGATTGTTGATTATTTACGATCCCTTATCTCATTCAAAATACCACTCTTGAATTTAAAGAACATCAGGTTCTTCGCATCTGCGTTTAAAGTTACATTACTTAGCGACCATAAGCCTTCCCAAACAACGAAAAATCGTTTGCATAGTAACCGAGTTGTCACACCTCCCAACCCCTTATGACTTCTGCGATTTACCCTTCTTCTTTTTTTGAAGGTATTTGCTGGTGGTTTTCTTCCTCCTTGGTCAGCAGCTATGGGAACCTCCTGGAAATATACACTTTATCTCTAAAAAGTGACTGCTCTTACCTCTGCCTCGAAGAAAACTTCTCCATGGCATCATTGTGGTAGTGCGGTCATCGTTAAGCGTGCATTAATTGTCTTTGGTCATTACAACATTTTGAATCTCTTCCCCCCTCCCCTCCCCCCCCCCCCCCCCCCCCCCCCCCCCCCCCCCCCCCCCCCCCCCCCCCCCCCCCCCCCCCCCCCCCCCCCCCCCCCCCCCCCCCCCCCCCCCCCCCCCCCCCCCCCCCCCCCCCCCCCCCCCCCCCCCCCCCCCCCCCCCCCCCCCCCCCCCCCCCCCCCCCCCCCCCCCCCCCCCCCCCCCCCCCCCCCCCCCCCTGTCTATCATTCATCAAATGCCTTCAATATCCTGGGAGGGAAACTTAATCATGCAAGCTACATCTGGATGTTATTTAAAAAATTTCCTTATAAGTGATTTGGAATTTTTGGAAAAGTAAATTTTACATTACATTTTTGAGATGATGTTACAGGATCCTTGCAGCCATAGGATAGGAATGGTCCCGGAATGTCAGTGATAAAAAGTGACCAGAAATTGAAAAAACAAGGTTAAAATTGAGATATGAAAAAAACCAAATCCCTGAAATCTTATTTATTGAAAAAATTGACAAAAAGAAAACTTTCGATACAGCCAGGATCTTAGCCTCGTGCTGTTATGTTGACCGTCTCGTAAAGAAACTACACAGATCTCGGCTTGGCAGTTCTTATTCTCCAAGCGAGAATTCTCGGCCTAGGGGAGACTCGTTACCAATTAAAAAAAGCTTAGGAATAAAAAACATGATGCTTTCGTGGGTTTTGAAAACTCTGCCGAAAAAATAAAAGTACGATCTTATCTTTGATCTTGTAAAAACAACTCTCCGTGTTCTAGCATTTTATATATGGTGGGCTGTCTACTGATTACATTGGGATTGAATGAAACACAAAACGCTACGAAATAAGTCTGGGTGTTTTTTGTCCTAGATGAGCACAAATTTGTTTGTTTTTGTCTTTCCAATATCTATTAATCTTACGCCATTGAAAAACAGATAACTTGTTCTAAGCGTGTTAGGGGTTATCCACAGAAAGCAGTATCAAGGAACCAGACATGGTCCTTCCAACTTTAAATGCCAAAATCTGTGTCTGGTTCTCCACCACTTCCGCAGCCCTTTATATTGTTTACTCTAATTGTCTGATGTTTTCGCACTATTATGTAAGTTTGAAGATTTGAACAAATACATTAATATTAAACAAGAAAGACTCTCAGGTAGGATATTTCAAATGGGAGTGCTGCATTTCAGGAACAAAGGCTAAAACCGGTACAACCGAAATTAAAAGCAAGCCAAAAGATTGTACACTTGTTTCAGACTTTTCTAAGCTCCATTCATAATCACTCTTTCAATCTTCCAGCTCTTTCCCCTCTGATTCTTCTTGCTTAAATTCCAGATGATAAGCAAGGAAAATTGTTGTGGCACCCTCTTGGCGTGAATCTGCACTTTTAGATTGAATACATCTTCGAACAAGCCCTTTCAAGGTAAGCCTCAAAGCACCCTCTTGCGTAAAAACGGCGACGGCGCTACTCTTGAAAACCTCCAGATCGGTCTTGGGAAAATCACCGACGTCTCCCAAGAACTAGACGCTGGAATGGAAGTTTACAGGTAAGAGGCTCAGTGGTCTACTGGTATTTTACAGGTCTCTTAAAAGCCTGAGTTCCTGGACGGAATCTGTTGGCTTTTCCCGGCTCCACCGAGTGGCAGAGCCAGTTTCCTCGCCGCCTTTGTTGCAGCTGCTTCCTTGGTGCTTTTGCCTCCGGTGGATTTCCTAGCAGTTTGCTTAGTACAGTGCATTTCGAAATAGGTACAACAAATCGATCTAGTCTTTATTCTTCTCGAAAGATACGAGAATGTGAATTTTTGGTTGTGAAGTTAAAAATATTGAGAATGGGTTTGCTTTTATGGGAAAGAAATTTAGCAGTAAAATAAAAGATGGCTTTTATGGAAGGAGTTTTGGTTTTGAAGAAAGATTATTTAACTTGTCCCGTTGGATTAAAAGTACAATCTACAGCAGATGGTTACATGGGATTTTCAATCCGTGTGATCACGTATCAATTTAGTCCGACAGTTAATTCCTATCCCCGTTATTTACTTGTCAACCAGTTAAGTTACTCTTAATGGTCACCGTTGGAAACTTTTGCTTCTACTTTCCAAACTTTTTAAAGGGTTTAAGCGCCAATCGAAAATTTTGTGGAAAACTATCTAAAATTTTTCAATTTACACCAATCATCAGCAGCTGAGAGTGAAATTATAATTATTCAACTAGATAAGGAGTACCGCTTGAAGTTTGCAGAATTCGAGAAGAAGCATTACTCACCTTGGGTTGATATTAATGACTTACCTGCGATCGCGTTTCATTGTTCCCATTAAATCTGTTCATTAACTTCATTATTAAGAGGATGTCACAGTTGTGACGGTGCAATTATGAGCAGAACGTTCTTAATTTCTTAATTCCGGTAAATTTGCAAGAAATATGCTGAAATAATAAATTCAATTTATAAGTGAGGTCAGGTTACAGTTCTGAATTGATTTAAAATGCGATTCAAAAGTAACTTAAGATCCATTTCAACTTTCATCGAGCATCCTGGAAGGCATTTTCTTTGTGAGAGACTCGTAAGCAGAAAATCTGGCCGTAACTAATGCAAATCAAAGATGAAAACGATGGTAGATTGATATTCATCGGGCATTTCATCAATTTTTTTCAGATATAAATCTAAGGAACCGCGACCTAAACTACCAGAAAACGAAAAGGGACAGATTTACATAACCAATGAAAGAAATCACGTAACTTTTCATTGTTCTTTATTTGGCCTCTTCTTCATCTTCTCATCAGTCTCTTAAGCCCTCTGGCCCTGATTCTTAAGCGTGCAGGCCAGATATCGCTGCAAACGCCCGGTGGCAGCCCACTCTTACCTTATGAATGGCGCAAGATTAGGTATCCTCAAACCGACCCCTGACTAAAATGGCTTCAGCAGCTTCCTGAAAAACAGCAGCCAGCTGCTCTGGGGCCTCAGATCGTCTCAAAATCCTGAAACTATCTCACAAACCAATCTTTAAAGGGCAGGCTTGCGGATCCCAAGCTCAGTGCTCTTCCTGATACTTCCTGAAATTTCTCCTCAACACTTGCAATTCCTGGACGGAATCTGTGTGCTGATTCGCTCCTCCGGTGGCCGAGCAGATTTCCTCACTGGCAACCTAGATAAAGTTGCTTCATAGAGCCTTTCCTCAATTAATTCCACAACTGTCTACTTTAGTACGAAACCCATTCGCAAAATTTCTGAGAATGTTTTTCCCTCTTTCGGGTTTTATTTGCTTTAAAATTGGCCTCTTTAATTCTTGCTCTCAGAGAGTCAGTAAGTTTGTGAGGTGCTTTTATGCTCAAGGAAGAGGACGTTTTTGTGTTTGGTCCCGTTAGATCTTTGATATATCAACAGTTAGATTGTTTATATACTTTGCGATCCCGCGTCATATGCTAACTGACCAATCAGAATGTCCAATATTTTCCCGAATTCAGCTTACTTTAACTGTGCCTTCTTTTTTTTATTTAAGGATGCGTCCTTTCAAAAGTGGAACAAACTCTAAAAACTTTTTTAGTTAATGTTGGTCACGCCAAAACTTTGGAACTTCTATACCTAGAAATTATAACTGTTAGTATTTTATTTTTTTGCCTCTTACCCTACCATTTCATGGAAAGCCCAAACAATGATGCACTAATGAACCTAAAAAGACAACTCATGACATTACCCTGGATCTGTGTTTTGGTTTTTTAATATTCTTGTATTAACAATAATAGAAATAAAGGAATATTGTTGATTTCTTTAAAAAGCTAAAATACGCGCCATCCAGTTCTTTGTTGGATGTCTTAACATTTAAAAAATAATAAAAGAATAAAAATAGTCAGTAGTAAAAACGTATTTTTGTTTGAGATATTTTTTTTTTCCTCAGTAGACTCTTGCTCCATGTTTTCTCTTTTTCCTGTAGTCAATTTTATTTATTTTTAAAATTAAAATATTAAATTTTAAAAATTTTAATTTCTCAAAAGTGTCTATGAATGAGAGAAATACTTTGACAGGTTGATCTAATTTATTATTACTATAACTTACTTTCAAAAATATATATCTTGTGGATAAGAGAAAAAGAAGTTGAGGCATCAAAATAATCGTTGGGTTTAAAGTGTTCTCAGAATGGTGTTTTTTTAGAAGCCGAACAGAAACTATTTCGGTAAAATATTTGCAGAAATTTTCTTGTATTTTTTTTCTCCTCTCCTCTATATTTGATCTGCTTTACATATAAAGAATACTATATACATATAGGTATACTGGTATCAGTTATTTATTCTATTCAATATAAAGTAGAAAATTTGTTGGATGGTTCATACCAGCAATGCAGGTACTTCGTACCTTCCTAATTCAATGTTAAAAACTAGTTGAGGGAGATTTAACGTTTGGTAATATCTGGCGTGTATGGTTCTACTCTCTAAGCTGTTTGTGATTAATTTATGGGATCCTCAAGTCGAACCTTGAGTTTTGGTTCCCGAATTATTGAAGAATCATATCAGTCTCTTTCTTCAAAGAGGCTGACAATGCATATATATTAATCAAGTCCATTAATAAATAAATAAAGTTGTCGCAGTCACGCGCAATTATGACTTATGAGATATTTTTGGTTGATTATATGAGCGTGAAAGCTATGATAAACAACAGGCTGAAGCGATTGTCAATGCTTTAAGGCAGCGTAATTTTTATTTATTTTCTGCTATAAAAAGATGATTTTTTCTTCGATGCGGTTAGCCTTCCATATTTTTTTTCGTATGGATCTCACGCTTGACTTAGGCCAATTTGGTCTGCCTATATTTTTGTGAATATATGAATTCATGTTGACATTAAAGTATAATCAAATTGTTATTTATTTTGTTTCCCTCTTATTCGTTTGTTGTTTTGTGTGAATTAGATTACGCTGAAATTGGCTACTTTAACGCTTGTAGAAATTAACCATTGTGAAATTGTATTTACTGCACGTTTTGTTGGTTAACTGAATAGTTTTTTAAAATCAAAAACTAACCAACCAATAGTGCAAATCTTCTTTGCCATCACCACAATATTCAGTATGTTTCTAATAACATAAGATTTCAGTTTCTATTCTTCAAAAGTGGAATTAATTGAGTTAAATATGCATGGGAATTTGATGAGGATTTGAAGTTTTTGTAATTATGTTTGTCTTATATACTTCCATATTATATAGTACCAGTCTCTCCCCCTTGATTGCTATGGATGAATTACAAGTCTATATACTCGAAGTTTTATTGATTAATAAAACTACCGGTAGACACAATCGCTTCAAATACAACATCTGTAAACTCGTTGCATTTTCAATACAAAGTAATGACTAAATAACATTATGAGGTTAACCGGACCCATTCATTAACAATGCAAAATACGTTTCCTCTGCTTTTTTTTTTTCACTGAATACTGGTGATGCTGGGCCTAACAGACTCGTCAATATTTCAATATAATTAATTCTTCGTAAAGTAAAACAACTTGGCTCCAGAACGAGGAGAATACAAACCACAATAACCCCCAAGAAAAGGAAGAATTAATCAAGCATAGATGTCGACCAATATTACTCCTCAACATTGGATGTTTAGAATAAAAAACTCACATGTAATCGCTAAATTTTAAAAAAAAATAAAATGGAAAGCTATAAAAAAAAAAAGGAAAATGAATCAGGTGGACGGTTATAAAGAACAAATTAATTTTTAAGACGAATAAAACGGGAAACAGCTATTTATTTGTTGTTGTCGCTTTCTTCGGTCCAAAATGCCGAACGAATACTTTCATAGTTGGAAATGTCAAAGACAAGCTTCCAGTCGGCGATGCTAGATTGGTTCATAGTTTCAATTCCTTCGCCGTCAGGCGCCTTCCTTACGCCCCTCTTGAAATCAACAACTCGCCCGTCTAACCGGCCACCCAGCAATAACTGTAATAATAAAACAGCATAAATGCTCTTCACTCCAACGACGCGTTTTACTGGCTCGTAACTTTTCGCGAATACTCTATGGAAGTTACAGGGTCTGCGAAGGAGCTATCGTGGTTATCAGATCTCAGATAAATGTTGCCAACATGGTCAAATCATCAAGAGAAAGGTTTGGTGGACTAGATCGACGGTCGAAACGCAATCTAGGGTTGAATAATTTTTCAGACAAATGTTCACAATCTCACGCGAAATCTCTCAATAGGTTGAATAACCCAATATACTCTTCTTCCCTTATTTCATTTCTTTATTTGATTGTGGAATTTGTCTGAATATTTAGACCGGTTCATATCGACAGTTGTTTCTAATATTTGTTTTCTATATAAATTCAAAATTATAGACTATATTTGGATCGTCTCTCGTAGGTTCCGATGATATTAAGATAACTTTTCGAAATTTAATGGAAAGTTCAAAAAAAAAGCTAAAAAAAATTTTGTGTTTCTTCTTACAAACTAAGGTATGTTATGAGACAAACCGATTCTTTTGTGAGTTTCAGCTTTGACCCTCTCTCTAAAAGACCAGAAATCCTATACCCTTTCTTTTAAAACAAATCATTTTCGAAATCAATAACCTCGTCATTTTTTTCCACTTCAAAGTTCAGCGGAGATTGGTTTGCGGTACTGACTATTAGTGTTGAGAGAAAAGATTGATTCCTGTGAATTTAGATTATGTTGGTGATTCCGGTTTCAACGATATGAGTCAGGTTCTGGCAGAGACTCGAAGAAGGAAAGTACCCGAGTAGAGCTTCAGTAATTTTGGTTTTCTTGCGGACGTAATCTAACAGGAGAAATACGGTATTTACCAATTTAGAATATTGGTAGGACGATGAAAAGAAATAACGGTAAAGAGATGGTGGTCATTAGGAAGTTCGGTTCGAACCACGCGCCAGAGACGACAAGGAGATGGTTGAATTATTTGGTTCGGTTCGGGCTGAATAGGTTTGCGTTCGGCTGGCTTCAACCTAACTAATGGACATGAAAGTAATGCATGGGTTCCGAGTGGGTAACTGCTCATGAATCAAGGGAATAACAGTACGCCCTATGTGCACGTGACATTTGACAATTGGTTGGCCCCGGTACGTGAAACTGATTCGGCATGTGTGTGAAATAACGTCTTAAGAAAATTTGCAAAAGGATAAATGATTTGTATTTATTTAACGAAATAAAAATTTTTGCGAAGAAAAAAAAAAGTCCTTCTAAAACTTATTATTCCTCAAAATTCTAAACGGGGATTATTCAAACTTCAGTTCAAAAAATCGAAGTTATAATTGAATTATTTAATTTTCTTTTTTGCGTGCAGTTTAATCAACGTTTCATTTTTTTTTTTTTTTATTTTTTTTTTTAAACATTGATACAGAGAACAAATTAATATATGATATTATACAAAAATTTAAGATTTTTTTATTCAGATACTAGATGAGTAACACGTGGAAATAGGTTATTAGTTGTTTCTTCTTATTTTGTGGAAAACTCGTTTTTTCGTTCTGAAATCAAAAAAAAAAAAAAAGCGTGGATTCTCAATTTCAAATTTTTTTTTTTTTAAAAAAAAAAAACCCCCTTTTTTCAGAACAGAAAAAAAGTCAATGTTAGAATGTCACGGTGAGCAAAAGTTGGAACCAGCCGTTAGAGCAAGCCTAAAGGTATTTATAGCGACGAAAATTAAAATATCCATGTTATAGACCTTGTATATAAACTAATGTGATATTGAACTTTCCCCTTTTCTATCCCACTATATCAATAAATTAAGGATCTTTAGAAACATTAGCTTTCATCCATTGCTTATCGTCTTTAATTTTCAAATGGAATTACGTCTACTACCACACACAATCCGTTCTAGCATAAGTCTCCTCTGCATATTTCTATCTGCGTAGGTCTCACATGCTACTACGTCTTATATATATTCAGCAACTCAACTGTATTTCATCTATGCGCATGAGATATTTTTGTTGAATTCAGATGTTTCGGTGGCCGTAATAACGATACTCCCAGGCCCGAAACTCTCCATTATCATTCCCGGGTCATAAGGATACCTGCTCGGTGAATGATGCAATCGTCTGGCCGCAAAAAGAACCTTCAAAGTTTTGGGGAGTTGGATTTTGTTCAAAATGGTTAAAGTAAATAAGTTAAAGATCTTGAAATAGCGCAAACTGATGTTTCGCGCCCCAGGCCAGAAGCTCTTGAGTTTATGAATTGGCTCTCCTATATTGTCTGCCGCTTCAGTACTTGCCCCCTCGTAGAGGAGGATTCTAGGATTGATTCTGACCCCACATGTCATGTGATTCCTCTCTCAGACACAACTCTCTGTTTTGTCTCTGAGAGATGGCCCTAGAAAAGCTCCTCACAAGTATTGAAAACCAGATCTGGAAGTTTGGCCAGGGACTTTATCAAGCTCAAGGCACTCAAAGCGTCCATGGTCTTCTAAGGGCTCTACGGACATTGCCTCTCCCCCTGCATCTACACTCGACAGTTTCTGGTTCCAGGTCTTTACTCGTAAAGTCCAGCCAGACGGGGAGGCTGACGGAGTAAAGTGATTTCCTCATGCTCTTTATCGTATAAAACTTGTTTTGTTTGAGATCTCATTCACACCTCTTTGTGGTATTATACAACGCTTTGAAAACCCCTTAGGTTCCATTTTTATAATATTAAAATGTCGAACTCAATTACCATAAATTTCCAGAATTTTTGTTGATTGTTGTGCTCCCTGTTTCCGTGTATAGATGTTTTAACAAAATTCTCTTTGTTTTGGTTTGGCTGATTTTCTCACATTTCTATATTCAAAAAAAACTAACAAGTTTAATTTTCGCAATTTTTAACAAATTTCAGCTTTATATTTTATAGTTAGTTTACAGAGCAATTTTGTTAGCAGTGGCTGCATTGACTGTGTCTTTTTATAAGAAGAATATATCTAATCCTGACACAGTTCCTAACCTAAATTGAAAAATTAAAGTCAAGCCGGTTTATTGTTGATATCCAAACCAATGGTTTTTGTATTGATGTTGTCATTTGTGGCTGAGGACAAATGTCAACTGAATTAGTAGGACATAGAGGATAATGATTTGACTGCCACTTAGAGGGTCGCTATAAGAAATAAACTGTAAGTGAGCTCTGGCTCCCGCCAGACACCTCAGGAGGATGGTGGTTGAGCTATTGTTGCCCCGTTCTTGATCACCCTTCATGTAATATTTTTTCCAGCCCGACCGCCCTTTCTTCAAACCTAACTTTTTTTTATGACTATTTGAGTCAATTAATAGTATGATGTTAAAAAATATGCTAAATATGGTTTACTCCGTAAAAGAAACGATCTTGATTTGGTAAACGTGGGCTTGTTTGCACAAATACATCTTCAATTTCTTACATCTCAGAAAAAGCATGTTTAGCTAATTTATATAGAATAAATGTTTCTTTATAATACAATCTTTTGAAATTTCATTATCTGAGACGGATGATTTCTCTTGGAAAACTACTTACTTTTTGTACCTCCTGGAAATTTAAAGCAACAGGTAATCACAAAGTATGGACTAAGACATGCATTAATATTAACTGCATACATCCAAGCAAAGCAACAGACAAATAATTTTAAGTTACCTCTTCCTCTGGGTCACTTCTTCTAATAAAAAAAGTCAAAATCGGTGTTTGAATCGCGGTTCCTCCCAAATATCATGCCCTTGGAGAAATTCCCTATCTGGCATAACCGCCAAAATATGGCAGATTAACATTGACATATTGCTAATTTGATGTCAAATAAATAAAAAGTTTGAAAGACGCGTGACACCAGTTTTGAAAATCCGGCCTGCTGGAGAAATCCAAGTGAAAATCCTATGATATAGTAGCATCCTCGGTTTATATATGCCTGAAGTGATTGCTTAATTAGAACCAGCACGCAACACCTAATAAAAGGCAAGAGATGTACACCACTTTACCGTTTGACCAGGTTTGTTTGATCAAAAACAAAACTATTTGTTTGTTTGACGCCACCTGAAAAGAACCAGTTGAACTTTGCTATTTAAGAAAAATCGTAAAGGCTAAAAGAATCAAAAAGACTGACCGACAGCACTGATAAATGTTTCTATAGAAGAGAATATCCGTCCGATTTAGCTATGAAAAAAATACTATAATAAACACCGAAGAGATTATTCCAATGATTAACAGTTATGTCGCTGAATACTTGATCATTACAAATCTTGCGCTCTTTCCGTTCCCAGCTCCTATTGCTCATTTTGCCACTCATCCACATAAGAAAAGATTATCATCGTATTAACTAATGTTATTTATACATGACTAAGTATTACTTAATAGCATAACCTCTTCACTCATAAAAACGAATTGGAGACAACACACTTTTTAATTTGCCAAAAACATTTATAAATCTGGATGGGTACGTCTCGATCAGTTAGTGTTCGTCTATCAAAAAAATAAATACTAAGCTGAAAAGATATGAAACTTGATTATTTGTTTTTATTTACTTGCCTTTTATGGTCTGTTAGCAGTCTTTCAGCTCACTTAAGATGTAAAGCAAAAATCAAATAAAAAAAGGAAAAAATAGAGATAAGATACTATGTGTTATGGATAAAATCCACATAATATGTGGATACTTGATATCTGATCCCATTAGATTTTTCAGAATATTTGTATTTCAACTTCATACTAGTTTTGTATTCCTACTTATATATTATTACATGTGTGGCGAGAATAATAACGGCATCGAAAGAACTTGTCCCCACGATCTTTTTTTTACTGTTTAGCGTGTAAACATTTTTTTAACCTAACCATCGAACTAACAAAAGCCCTATCCGTTCTCCTTTCCCATCCCAAAACTACCTAAGATTCGCCATTTCGATCTGGATCTCTGGCACTGGTTTCGCTTCTGAAAAAGGTGGGGAGCCACTGAGCTCAAAAATATCATGAAGAAAAGACAGATCAGAGCGATTTTTGGTACAAGAAAGAAACGGAGAAGCAAACGGAATTCTCTTTATCTCCTGTTTCATGGGAAGATGGTTAACATAAAGATCTATCAATAACGAGATAGCGGATCTCAAATCAGGAAGAACTCTGGTCGAAAAGTTATGACCGTTCTCCCGAGATTGGATCTCTTCAGGTGGTTGTCTGTTTTCGCCCAACTTCAAGAACAGTTTTCCAGAAAACCCTAAAAGGTTAGGAGGCAATTCACATATCAAACGAAAGCCCCCAGATATCAGCAGCCAAAAATACTGACCGATCATGATTCAGTCATAGAAAGTCAACCCAAAAAATGAATTTTGAAGCTGAATGCTGGCTGTGACATAATTTCAGATATTTTCATCAAAGGAAAAACCATGTCAAAGGAAAAATTAGGAACCTTACATATTCATATTTCTCCCTCTTGAATCATCATTTCAGGGATCTCTATAAGAAAGATGAGTACTGACCAAAATATGATGTGGATTTAATCACATATCACAGTTGATGCTCACAGATTATATTGGGCGTCCTAAAGGGCCCTGGTATCAGCGCGAAGTGAGTCCCAAAAAGACAGCATGAGCGTCAGGGAAGTATGGTTCTAATGATAAAGGTTATTGAGAAATAAAGGCAAAAGAATGTAATGAGCGAAGGAGAGGTGGTGCTGAGGTTCAAGATCTACACAGAAGGCGCATTAGACATGACAAAGAAAAAAATCAGGTACCTAACAACCGATGATCGCCAGAAGATTTTTAACTAGTTGGAAATCATCTGCGGATAAAACTTTAAAAGCAAATGCAGCGTGCGATAAAAGATTTCTACGCATGCAATCGCCAGCAATTGATGTTAAGGATGATTTTCGAGGATCCGACTCGCTTTCGTATTATATAAAATTTATTGAAAAATTGTACTAGAAATGATGATTGAAAGCTAAAGTGAATGGAAATAATCTCTAGAAGGAGAATAAGTGTCTCCCCCCTAATAAAGGTCAGAATAACGTGAATAGCCAACAAAATTAGTGAGACAAGAAAACCACATTTCATGATATGCAAGGAGATACATAAAGGTTACCAAAGAAAGACCTAGGAATCTCTAGTGGTGGATGCAACTTCATTTAAGTTCCTAAATAATCTGTCAGCGGTAGAGAGATATCTTAGCCTGAAGTCCCGAAGATTTAAATTGCTTCAGAAGGCTGATCCAAGATTTAACCGCACAAAAACGCCAACCCCAAAGAAAGTTTAAAGTTACTTCACGCCTTTCGTCGAAAGATTCGGGCTTCTTGAAACCCTTGGAAGATTTAAGATGCTGAAAGCAGCTCTTTAAACCTTTTTATTAAAGAATGAGTGTATAAATTATGCCATTTCTTCTTTCTCTCCAGCATAAGGGTGTATGTTGCGATTGTTAAGAACTCCTAGAAGTTTTTATGTTTTGTACAAATATTTGAAGAAGAAAGATGAAGAGATGAAAACACTCATTTTTTGGTAAGTTAAAAATCGGATTTTGCCTGAGTTCCTTAATAAATCTAAGTCTTCATGTACCTGTATCTCGATTGTATATCTGATGATACAAAGAAATTTTAGCGAACAAAATGTTTTGCGCAGAATCGAGATTATGCTAGATCTTGCTGGCTTAGACTACCCCTTCCTGCCAAAAGATAACTAATATGAACATCCATGAAACTCTTGAGGTTTTTTTGCATGTATTGTGATGTGAAAAAGATGTGAAGGGATTTAACGCCACAAAAAATCTTCAAAATATAGTTTGGTCAGGAAAGTACTAATGCGCTATGCAAATGCTACTTGAGCAATTTAATGTACTTTTTACAAGGAGAAGAATGTAGTTGGAATGCATCTCCTCCACGAAAATGATGATTCAGGAAAGAAATATAAATAAAAATAGTTGCACTCTTTCCTTTATCACCAGTTTTCATCCTATTTGGGTTTTTACGTGAAAATGTTTT
>CM051374.1:24559866-24633980 GCA_028015245.1 Cardamine occulta | reverse complement strand
CTTTTTGGGTCTTCCTCTAATTGCTTTTTGTCTTTGATGTTTTTACAGTTATTGAATCAACACGTGCATCTGAATTTTCGTGCCATCAACTACTCTGCGGAAGTGTATATAAATGGCCACAAGACAATGCTTCCCAAAGGGATGTTTCGCAGACATACAGTAGATGTTACTGATATTCTGAATCCTGAGAACAATTTACTTGCTGTTATTGTTCATCCCCCAGATCATCCTGGGACTATCCCTCCCGAGGGAGGCCAAGGTGGTGATCACGAGGTACGCCATTCTCTCTGTGAGAAGCTTATGGCATTGTTCAGTTCTAGTTAATTTTTGCAAACACTATAACCAATGTGATTGGAATATCCGTGACAGATTGGAAAAGATGTAGCTGCACAGTATGTTGAAGGTTGGGACTGGATTTGTCCAATAAGGTAATGTTTTTACTTGGTTTTTGTTAGAAGATTGAGCTTTCTCTCTTTTATAACCTTTTATTCTTGTAGGGATCGGAATACTGGCATATGGGATGAAGTGTCAATATCTGTTACCGGGGTTAGTTTAGTTGGTTTACATTGTTTTCTAGAGATCATATCAAATCGAGTTTCTCCATGGAACGTTTATAATGACGTTCTTTCTGAATGTTGTAAATTGCTATTAGGAACTGATTGTTTTATGGTTGCAGCCTGTAAGAATTGTTGATCCCCATTTCATCTCCACCTTATTTGACGATTACGAAAGAGCTTACTTGCATGTGACTGCTGAATTGGAAAACAAAAGCCCCTGGCGTGCTGAATGTTCTGTAAATATTCAAGTAACAGCCGAACTTGAAAATGGTGTTTGTTTAGTAGAGCATCTTCAGACTAAGAATGTTTTGATCCCTGCTCAAGGACATATTCAGCACACGTTTAAACCGGTGAGTGGTATTGTTATCGTGTATTACTGGTTTGCAGCTTAAATAACTTATTCTCTTTAGGGCTCTAATCTGACCAGTAGAATCTCTTTCTGCACTTACAAAATTGCCTTTAATAGCTGTTTATTCTATTAGCTAATATGATACTGCACTATCAGCTCTTTTTCTATAAACCTAAATTGTGGTGGCCCAATGGGATGGGGAAGCAAAACCTTTATGACGTCTCGATCACTGTTGGTGTGAAAGGATTAGGGGAATCTGATTTGTGGATGCAGCCATTTGGTTTCCGTAAGATTGAGAGTGATATTGATAGTGTCACTGGTGGAAGGTAAGCTTTACATATTTCAGTTTTAGTTTGAAATTGGTAGAATGAATTCTGTGGAGGCTCTGCATCTTGTTTTTTGAAAATTTCCAGGCTGTTCAAGATCAACGGAGAGCCGATCTTCATCCGTGGTGGCAATTGGATACTATCGGATGGGCTGTTACGCCTCTCTAAAGAACGTTACAGAACCGACATAAAGTTCCATGCAGATATGAACATGAACATGATCCGTTGCTGGGGCGGTGGGTTGGCAGAAAGGCCAGATTTTTATCACTTTTGTGATATCTATGGTTTGTTGGTATGAATCTAGAAGTGTTGTTTGCTATCACCGTTCTTCAAAACTCATTGTGGTTTCTGAAGTTTATCTTATTTATTCTCAGGTCTGGCAAGAGTTTTGGATCACTGGAGATGTTGATGGAAGAGGTGTTCCAGTATCAAATCCGAACGGACCACTAGACCATGACTTATTCCTCTTATGTGCTCGTGATACTGTCAAACTTTTGAGAAACCATCCAAGCCTAGCTCTTTGGGTGGGTGGAAACGAACAAGTTCCACCAAAAGACATAAACGAGTCTCTAATGCGAGACTTGAGGCTTCACTCTTATTTCAAAACCCAATTGTTATCAGACCAGGACTCAGATCCTAGTGTTTATCTTGATGGTACAAGAGATTATATTCAAGGATCTATGTGGGACGGCTTTGCAGATGGAAAGGGAAACTTCAGTGACGGACCTTATGAGATTCAATACCCTGAAGATTTCTTTAGAGACACATTTTATAAGTTTGGGTTCAATCCGGAGGTTGGTTCAGTTGGAATGCCAGTTGCAGATAAAAGAGCGACAATGCCTCCAGAAGGTTGGGAGATTCCTCTGTTTAACAAGGGTTCGGATGGGTTTGTGGAAGAAGTGCCGAATAGAATGTGGGATTACCACAAGTACATTCCATATTCTAAGCCTGGAAAAGTTCATGACCAGATTCTGTTGTATGGTGCTCCGGAGAATCTTGATGACTTCTGCTTGAAGGTACATTGGGGATTTTGACCGTTTAGTCTTTACTGGTGCTGTTGGCTTGCCCTGGTGGATAAATATTACTTTTCCCCCTTAAATTTGTGTGATGTCAAGTTCAGTTTTTTCCTTGAGATAACAAGTGACATATTATGACTTGTTTTTTCCTCTGTAACAGGCTCAACTGGTGAACTACATTCAGTACAGAGCTCTATTCGAGGGCTGGAGTTCACGAATGTGGACAAAGTATACTGGTGTCTTGATCTGGAAGAACCAAAATCCATGGACTGGTCTCAGAGGTCAGTTCTACGATCATCTTCTCGACCAAACAGCCAGTTTCTATGGCTGCCGTTCTGCTGCAGAGCCAGTCCATGTCCAATTGAACCTGGCAAGTTACTTCGTTGAGGTCAGTGTGATTCCCTATAACTCTTCCTCTCATAATCACTCAGAACGAAGGTCTCAGAAAATAATATACAGAATCTTGGTCTAACTCTTCATTATGTAAATAATACATTATATCATTTACAGGTTGTAAACACGACTTCTAAAGAGCTATCAGATGTGGCGATAGAGGCATCAGTATGGGACCTAGATGGGAACTGCCCATACTCCAAAGTGTTCAAAAAAGTCTCCGCACCGCCAAAGAAAGTTGTGCAAATATCGGAATTCAAGTACCCGAAAACAGAAAACGCAAAGCCTGTGTATTTCCTTCTTCTCAAACTGTACAATGTCTCAGATAAAACAGTTATATCCAGGAACTTGTACTGGTTACATCTGCCTGGGCAAGATTACACGCATTTAGAGCCATACAGAAAGAAGCAAATACCTCTCAAGATCAGTTGCAATGCAGTTATGATCGGTCCTACATATGAGCTGGAGATCAATGTCCATAACACATCTAAAGCTGCCGTAGCCAAAAACGTTCTTCAAGAAGACGAAAAAAGCGATCTGGGTTTGCTCCAGAAGCTCTTTAGTAGAGGTTCTGTTTCTGCAGATAGCAACCGCAGTTTGAAAGTGGTGGAAATGAAGGGATCTGATAGAGGAGTTGCTTTCTTCCTTCGTTTCTCAGTGCACAATGCAGAGACAGAGAAACAAGACACGAGAATTCTGCCTGTACACTACTCAGACAACTATTTCTCACTAGTTCCAGGTGAATCAATGTCTTTAAAGATCTCGTTTGCAGCTCCTGCAGGGATAAAGAAGTCTCCTCGTGTTATGCTTCGGGGATGGAACTACCCTCATGGATTTACAGTTTCTGGTTGAGACAAAGTAACCTTGCGTGTTTGTTACTTACATAACTAAGTGCAAACTCAAAACCTTTCAATAAATGAAACTTGCACATGTTTTTACTCAAATCTAATGCATTCAAACTCATTGTTACTCCTTGGCGTTCGGAGGTACTCGGCGTCGTAAAGCGGTGATCGGCGTGTTAGTCGGCGCATCCTGTCCTCATACCTTTACACGTGTCCTTGATGCGATTTGACCTAATGATTTTTTGAGATTTTCTTTTGCAAAGAAGAAGGTTATATATATGAGATTATCGGTATTAGCATTCCTTAACTTGTTGAAGAAGAAGATGATTACGATTTCAGAGCTGTTTGAATCTACGAGTTTGCCTTTTCTACTTGGAACTCTTGTTGCCATAGTCGTTGGATTGATCTTAGTGTTGGTTCGATATGGTAACTGCGTCGGCGAAGAGAGACCAGATCCTCGTGTTGTAGAGATTATAAAGAGATTGGGAAAACATGGAGATTCAGATACCAATAGTGCTTTGAGCTGTGTTGCTCTAATAGCTATTCTCTTTGGCCAGGAAAAGCCAGAGACGGAGGCATTGTACCAGGCCCTTATCGCTACCTCCCCTGCATTAACAAAGTAATCTGTCTTTCGTTTTTTTCTTCTTCGTGTGTTAGGTTTGATTTCTTTGATCTCGTTTCTATGTGAACTTTGATATGTGTTCTTTGCAATACAGTGAATGAGATTTGATTTTGCTTTACACTTTATTATATACAGAAAAAATGGAATTTTACCCTTGAGTTAGAATAGCTCTTGCCTCTTACGATTGACTCTCAAATGCTTCTATGGCTCTCAGACGAAATCAATACCAAAAACGTTGTCATTAACTTAGAAAGTTGTTCTTCCTATGATCTTTCACTCTAATTTTCCAATGCTTTTCAGGAAAACCATTGAGCTTAGCAATTTTCCTCCACTTCTCAATGTTCTTCTCCATCTTAAGATTCAAACCGCAATAACCTTATAACTTCTTTGGCAGCTTGTCGTACAATTTCCACCATCTCTCATGCCCCGAATCGCTAGCGTACACTCGCCGCGTGTGCAAGTCCCACTTACAATCGTAGTCTCTGTAGCATAGACCTGGTTTTAGCTCCAAGTAGTGTATCCCGTCTTCATCCTCCGGAAGAAGGCGCTTTTTCTCGTTGTTGCTTTCACGACCAAAAGTACATTCATCGTGTTCAAACGTTTTGTTAACCTATGCCACCACACGAAATACTCGTTCAGAAATCCTTGGTCTCCCCCGTTGTAAGACCCTATCTTGAACGATTTGAGCATCAGATCCTCGAACAGACAAGCTGATGGCTCTAGAACCTGTACAAAATAAGTGTTTTAATGTAAAATCGGAGTTTCGTAGATAAAAGTAACGATGAAATTTTACCATGACTCCGGAGTTGAACAAGACTCTGTTATTGCCAGCGGCCGAAAGTTGTGGATAGGAGAAAAGGTAATCAATATTCTTGACGATGATGAAGTCTGCGTCTATGAACACTACCTTATCGTAATCTGTTACTTGCCATACACGTAACTTACTGTAGTTCCACTCATTGTAAGAACCTTTCTTGGAGAAAGGGCTACGGATTCTCGCTACTCGCCGTAGTTTCCAACCAGCTAGGCTTAGGCCAATAAGAGAAGTATTGGTTATGGAGTTGTCGTGGAGGAGTATCATGTCTTGCGTCGATCCAGATTGCCTTATGCTTTGTGCTAAGGCTATTGCCCCGCAGACGTAGACCTCCGATGGGTGGAGTAACGTCACGTAAGCGACACGTTGGGGACTTAGTTATGACGATGTGGCTTTGGATGTTAGACTTCTGTTCTTTTTTCTTTTCCATGCTTCTTGATCTTTAAAAATTAATGAGAAAACTAGTTAGGATATTTTGTGACGATTAAGATGTAAAGCAAATAGATAAGACCTAAAGTAATTTATATATGAAACAATGCACTTACTACCAAATTTGCTGTATAAGATAATTTTCTTAATTTTGAGCCATCTAAAATGTATTGTCATATTGACAAAAGCCTAAAAGAATTATTTATTTGAATTGTTTACTTCTCACTCATCGTCATTCATCTTATTGGTAAAAAAAAAAAGTTTAAAACATATTCAAAACTTTATATGATGGACTTCTTTATGTCATGTGGTAGTTGAAAAAATGGAAACGTATTGATGCAACACTAATATTTAAGGTAGAAAAGATTAAAAAGAGAGGAACTCACCTAATTGAGCAAGCCACGGTGCAATCTGACATGAACCAGGAGGCATGAGAAGCTTTTGCTTCAACCTCGCAAGATCAGGCCTATACACCCAATATTCATCCACGCGCCTCACGCGCTCATCACACCGAAAGATCTCATGCATGGGCCCACATGCCCCGATGAAGACAACGTACACCGTCCGATCAACATTCCTCCACCCACTCTCCACCGCCAGATTCGCTGCCGCAAGATTCACCTGTAGCCTGAAAACGTCCCTCAACCCTCTCGTCTCCGAGAAACCATCGCACGGCACTTTGACAACGACGACGTCCACGTCAGCATCAATACCCTCCATCTTAGGGAGAGGGACCTCTGGACACCTTGGCCTCTGCCACGTGTTATCCTCGTCGATCCACACCGGGAATAAACTCTTCCACGTCAGATTATTCGGAAGAGGATCGAGCGACACGTGGACATTCTCCAGGATCGACGGCCCGCTTGCCTCGTAGCTCTCTCGCTCGTTCTCTGCGATGTTGACAAGGCCCACTCGGATCTTTTTCTGATCCGGAAGATAGTTCCTGATGAGTCGGAGCCATCTCGGGTTCCGGTTAACCGGCGCCGGCAAAGAATAACGAATCCCAATTATCGAAGGAGAAGTGATAATGGGATTGAGTAGAAACAAAGGTTTAAACGTTAAGAGCAAACCCCAAAACGACAATGATATTAGTATTAGATAAAACATGAAAATTCTCCTGCTCGAACTTTTGTTTTTTGCCCCCATTTTTCCCCCAACTATCGCTGTCCTCTTAGCTTCTCTACCAAATTTGGAATCTACTATATACGTAGACATATTGTGAATCGGTTGATAAATCTATATCAATCGCTATAAGTTGATTATTAGGTATGGATTAAATATACAAGTAGTCCAGAACATAATTTAAGGGGGAAAAATTAATTTGTAACGAAAAATGAATTGATTGCTACATAGACTACTTGGCTTCCAAAGATTTAGATACCAATTAAAATAATAGAATACGTCAATGATCTATCTTCTTCGTAATTCATTGAACACGATTATCGAATCCCAATAAAAATAAACCAAATAAGGTATGCTCAAACATGCATTGTCATTTGTGAATCAAATGAATCCAGAAAGAGAATCGACAAGATTAAGAAGAAAACCGTCAGAGCCATGCTTAGCTACCAAGGATACCGATACCGGAAGATTTTCGTGTAGCCTCAATGGTATGTTTACCTGTCAGGGAAAACCGGACTATCAGACCGGTTCTTAACCGACTTTACGATAAGATAGATTAATGTTGTTGTTAATTTGTTACCTGACAGAATCCAGAAACGCCGGCGATCGACAACAAACTGAAGGCTCTGCTGCGGAAAGATTCAAGTGCAGCCACATCAGCTTGGAGATGCGGTGGAGGACCTGGCACCGTCGGAATCACCAACACACCCTTCTCCTATACATATTTCTCACGTCATCTAATTACGCCAAGTTTTTCAAGTAAGTAAGAGTTGGTCCAATCCGGTTTTGTTGACCCGAACCGAATCACACCGCACAACTGGACCGAATTGAAGAAAATAATAAACCAAC
Organism: Cardamine occulta; assembly: GCA_028015245.1. Classification (NCBI taxonomy): domain Eukaryota; kingdom Viridiplantae; phylum Streptophyta; class Magnoliopsida; order Brassicales; family Brassicaceae; genus Cardamine; species Cardamine occulta. The sequence goes on along the minus strand of CM051374.1, from coordinate 24,626,661 downwards.
TTAGTATTGGGAAGAAATAGGAAGAAGTTTGTACCCCGAGCAAAGTTGAAAGAGCCGTTAAAAGTTGGGATTTCACGGACCGGCATAGGTCGATCTTCTCGTCCGACGTCTCGATAGCTTCTTGGATCCGTGCTGATATTCCAGGACCAAACTCTGGCTTCACTGAAGAGATCCATTCACCGTGGTTCATCTTGAATTCGTACCTAAACTTTGGTTACTACCAGAACTGGATTTGGCAAGAATGGGAAAAGATGTTTTACCTCTGTAACAGTCTCATTGAACTCGACAGAGCCATGAGAGACGGAATGCAGAACTCTTGTTGTGTTGTGACATCGTCACTTGTCATGAAATGCTTCAGGCTCGGAACACTCTCTTCAATGTAGTTTCCAAGATTCACTTTCTTTATTACAGTGTTGCCTTGGAACAAAACAAAATCATTAAGGAACAAATTTCTCTATAGGGGATAAACTTTTAACAAAAGGCTACAAGTTGAAGTTCTTATGATGATGCTTCTTACCTTCAAATGATTTCTCCAAGGATCGAACCAGGGGCTGCACCATCAGATCAAGTGGCACACTGCATAGCTCGAAGCAGTCATCCGCTATAATCAGTTGAGATAATTCGAGGAGGTCCAGGTGAGGCTGCTCCAGGAGAACGCAGCCTACACGTTTCAAAGTGGCTGCGTCCCGAGCAAACCATCCTAGAGACAATGTTGGAACCATCAATACCAAGATTAATGTTTTAACCAACAACATCTCTGTTTTTAGTTGTTGTTACCAACTGTGTCGAAGCTCTGAGCCATTGGAGTAACTCCGGCAGTGGAAACAGCTCCGTGCGATGGTCGAAAACCAAAAATTCCACAATAAGATGCTGGAACTCGTACACTCCCTCCGGTATCAGTTCCTGTTTGATCAAAAACAGAACACTCATAAACCAATTAGACAGTTTTGATCAAATATGATCTGTATGCTAATCACATTTTGGGAAATTTTCTCCATCTCACCAATAGAAAAGTCCACAAGACGAGCAGCTACAGCTACGGCTGAGCCACTAGATGATCCGCCAGGTACTCTATCAAAAGCAATCGGGTTTATCGGAGTCCCGTAGTGCGCATTTTCTCCATTTATACTGCAAAAGTAAGTAGCATCATCCTCAAGAAACGTAACAAACCATTGTTGGGATGGGGACTGTTTGTTTACATATCCTGGTTTCAAAATTCTCAAAGTCTCTACAAAACCTAAAAACCGGTTTGAATTTTATATGACGTGACCTACTAAACCAGAAAATATGAATACTGTAATAATGAAAAACCTGTATGCCATTTCATCCATCATTGTTATACCCAAAGCGGTGGCACCAGCTTCTAAGAGAGATGAAACTACGGGAGCTGTGGAAGTAGCTGCCGAGTGTGTCCTTAACCAGTCTGGGTTACCAAAACCGGTTACACGTCCTTGTACATCAAAACTGATTAAACCAAACAATCTCAAATTACTTGACAGGAAAGTACAATGGAGGATAGAGGAATAGTTGTATAATTCTATCAAATATCATACATGTCTTTAACGGCGAAAGTAAGATCCTGTAGAGAAGAAGGAAACGAGGAAGAAGGCTTTGAAGCGATTGTTAATTTCTCAATGAAAGCTCCAAAATCATTGTCTGTCGCCATTGCTGCAACTCCTCTTCTGACGAGGTAAATAATGACCAAGTAAGCTTGTTGTAGATAAAGTGGATAAAGTGGCCGGGTCATTTTCTGTCTTCTTGTATTTTTTTTCTTTTAATTTGGATTAACATAAGATTCTTGGTATTTCGTTTTCTACTTGAAACGCTGCATTATGGGCTTGCTATAGTATGTGAGACTTCAACATTTTATTAAAACTTAAATGTTAGTTTATCATCAGTTCTCATACAGCTTCTACACTACCTACGCCCTCAAGAGTGCCAATAAAGTCATCGTTGCTAACCGAACCAGAAGCAGAATAATCGTTGTCATGTTTTTGCCATTACTCTCCAAAAATCTGATTCCGATGATCACAGCTCAAATATGCAATGGTTTCAACGAAAATGTTAGAAATGAAATACTAGTTGTGGTTTATATGCGTGGCGAGGATAAAGATACACAAATAACACTCAAATAAAATAAAAAACTTGTCAAAGCACACATCTTTTTCCTTACAGTTTATACATTCTTCTGATTCATCCCTAAATTTCTCCTTGAGAAAGGATCAATATACATAAAACACTTATATTCTTCTACAACACCGATTTGAAATTATGATATGTTCTTTTCATTTTCTTGTCTAAAAGTCTCCTCCTTTCTTAATTCCACCTGCACGAGACTAGAACTCTGTAAAAAGAAACAAAAAGACAAACAAATTTTACTTCAATAATAGAACAGACAAAAAAAGACAAGCAAATCTCACAAACAGCATGGGTTCTTGATGTCTGGTATATAAACACAGACGTAAACAATGGTGTTCAATCGGAATAAACCAATCCAAAATCGAAACAAAGGTTTGATTAGGTTAAAATGGATTCAGTTTATCTATAACCAAAAACAAAATACCAAAAAAAAACAATATCAAAACTTAAATTCCTTCGAAAATTAATGACATAATTGACTAAAAAAAGAGACAGTGCCAAATCGCTACCATATTGAAATAGGTTAACAAAGGTGACTAAAACAGAAGACCTGAAACCAAACAAAACCTGGATTGAACACTACACGTTATGCCTAAAAGAAGCTGGAAAACTCACAGTTTCTTAGCCAAAGCTAATTTTCCGGGTCAGGTTGGTCCGGTCCTTGTTGTTGCCACATCAGTTGACCCATATACGGATTTGGTGGGTAGGCACCACCAGGGTTACCCATTACCATTCCTGGGTTCCCTATAGGAGCTGTTCCCGCTGGCAAGTATCCATACGGGTAACCAGCAGCAGCAGCAGCCTCCGGGACAGTCCCCCTCGGAATACTTCCCAAGACCTCATCTCGAAGATCCTCCCGGGGAACAATATCCACAAGGAAATCAAAGATATCGGTTCTAGTCACAGCAGCGGCTATATCGTTCTTCTGCAGCGTCCGCCTCTTGTTCTCCTCAGTGTGGTTCCACGACCTGAGTGTGAGCTCCAAGATGAACATCTCACAGGCCCTTGCAAACACGACAGGCGCCTCAGCCGAGATCATACGGACATCTTCATCTGCTTTCATGATTTTCTTGATTCTCGCAAGAGGAAGGCTATGGTTCTTGAAATCCGTTGTTTTCTCAATCTCTTTGAATTGGTTCTCCCAGAACGCCTGAAGCTGCTGTGCCAGCTGTTGCTGCTGATGGATCTGGTGAAAAGCCAGCTGGCCCGGTGGTGCCGCAGGGCCCACACCTCCGGCTACAGCAGCCGCAGTTGTGCTCATAGGATTGGTTTGGTATGGGTTTGTGCCGTAGTTCATGGCTCCAGATTGTCCATGCTCTTGTTGATCCATTCTCTATTAGAATCAAAGACAAAACTTTGTGATTGTTTAAATGATTTTAATAAACCATATGACCAGAATTTTATACAAATCATAAGGAGATAAGGTTGCCAACAATTAACAAAGACGAGAAACAAGAATCGCTGGAACTTACTTATATATGGTTTAATCAGAAACTATAAATTAACCCAGAAGATCTGAATAGCAATAAGTATGAAAAATGAGCTTCAGATTTTTTTAAAACATATTCAAACCCACAAAATTAGGGAAGGAAAACAAGAAAATATCAAAAGCAATTGTCTATAATTTCCTTCAAAATAAACAGAGCAAAGGATCTGCTAAACCCAGAATAAGTATAATCGTTATTACGCAAAACCATGTCTATTATTTTATTATGTGAATTCACCATGAATTTTACACAATATAAGTAAGTAAGAACATGTCAGAGAAAGAAAAAAAAACTAAGAAAATCCGGAGATTTTGGGAAACGAGACTGACCTGACGGCAGGGAGAATCTGAAGGAGAAGAAGACACAAGTTGATTGATGGAGTTGCTTAAAAGATCTGGTTTAATCTTAATATTGTTGTGACTTATTAGGGTTTTGCTTTCTCCCTTTTTCGACTTTAACAATGAATGAATTAAAGAAGAGAAGACGAAGGGAGTGAGTAAGTGGAAGCTTTTAAAGCTGGGTGTCGTGTCAACCATTGGGCCTATGTCAAGATTCTTCTGCTGTTGTCAGATGATGATTTGTTTTATTATCTTTACATTTCTCTACACTTCATAATAAAGAATTCAAAATTAATACTCCACTTACAACTCCTTGGTTTCAAGTGCCGTCAACTCCAAAGCCAACACAAAATGATGATACCTACAAGTCTCACAATGTATGCTTTGATGTGGACTAATGATACCCATGGTGATGGAATGATCTTCTCTTCTAATTCTAAGAGTATATATATATCACTAGAGGATACCCAAATGTGTGGTTTATACATGTCTTCCTCATTAAAACCAAAAGAATACAAATGTGTGGTTTATACATATATATATCATACGGGTAAACCAAGTCCAATTAACCACACCAGTACGATAAATTTGGTATTACAATAACTTGTGAGATTCGGAGATTACCGGTGGCCATCAAAATTTTGCCATTTCTCTTCCGAGTTCCTCAGCACGCACTGAAACTCTGGTTGCCCCAAGATTATTCAGCGCGCAGGCTTTAAGCATAGGATCAGGTTGAAAAGCTGGCGATGATTAAACTAACAAACGTGAAGACTACATACAGTCCAACAAGACAGATCCCCAGAATCTCGGAACTCGGAATCTAGACCAAGTTATAACCAACAGAGATCCCATTAGACTAAGCAACAAGAAGACAAAAGCGATCACAATACCTACATGGAATCCAAGTTGGTAAGCCTTTGGATACACATTAGCTGTTTGCATCACTAAGGCCGATCCAAGTCCAACTAGCATGTTAAACATTGGACCGGCAAAGCAACCGGCCATGGCCATTGCTGGTCGACCCGCCTTTGCAACTGCTACATCAGCAACAAGGTCACCGACTGAGTTTCCCCAAGCAAGAACGGTTAGGCCGAGGAGTGCTGGAGGCAGTTTAAGGAGGGTTCCAAGTGCAGCCAAGCAGTTCAGGAGCTCACCAGCAATTGTTGATATCCAGAAAACACTCATTATGAAAGCTACAACAATGATCGACAGTTGCTCGGTTTTTGGAGGTTGCTTTTCGATTGTGAAGTGAAGGAAAGCAAGGGACGACGTCATGAAGAGGACGACAAGCCAAAGCGGGAGATGAGTGTTTGGGAAGAGGAATGAAATTGGGTGGTTTAGTGGTACAAAGGAGTTGCAAGTGTATAAAAGTGCAAGAGGGCAGCAAATAATGTTGGCAGATCGATAAAACCTAGACCATTCAAAAGGAGAAGGCTTTGGGATGGTAAGGTTCAAAAGAACTGATACAGGAGTTTCCCACATCCTCGAGATCTACAATAGCGAAAGCAAAATCAGAAAACCCGATCAGTCTTAACATCAGATATAAAAATGGCAAGACTCAAATTTCCTTTAATACTTATCAGCATAGATATGTGCGGCCTAACAGAGAAAGTAAATTACAGTAACCTGACAGGATCCAAACCAGTAAACTTCTTTAATCGAATTCACCAAAGGAATACACATCATAGAGAGACTTGATAAACGACTAACGAGTCTCAACCAATTCCCAATCATAAATCCAGAATACCCAAAACTCATTTTGCCCAACTTTCTTATTAACATGTTAGCTCTCTAGCTAACCAATTTAACATTTGTTCCTCAGCTTTCAACACAGCTACAGTCCATTTGATACCGCCGAAGCTACTTACAATGCTCATTCACTAGAGACTAACAAAAAGACAACGAAGAAAACAGGGAGCAAATACTGTTCTTATGCAAATCCAACAAACAAATATCAGCTTCAAAGACTTTAAACACATAATCTAAACTCAGCAACATCAGATTTAACAATTGGAAACTGAAGATGATCACCAAACAAAGCTGAGAGATGTGAGTGAAGAAGACTTATTACCGATCCATAAAGCCGAGAAATTCCATAAAATTGATGTTCTTTCTCTGCTTTATAACTCTCAAGAGGACCTCCAATCTCACAATCCTTAACTCTCAACAAATCCTTCTCTTCCTCGCTAATAATTTTCCCTTTCTCAACATTGCTTCCAAAATCCATCCAGAAAACAAAGCAAACGAAGAAAATGTAAAACCCAACGAACCCTATAGCTTGCCACACAAATATTTCGCCACTCAAGTAGACAAAGAACAAGAAGGAAGCAGCAATCAAGTAGAAAAGCACATCCCTGACAAAAGACGCAGCGTCCACAGGAAACGGCGCTGCGTAGATCGCAACGAATCCAACAACGAAGGCAGAGACGAAAGTTCCAGCGGATAAAATGGCTCCGAATCCGGTTCGGTACTGACCGCCACGCAAGGCGGCGACGGAAGCAAATACATCAGGCGCGCCGTTACCTAGGGCTAAGAGAGTCACAGCCGCCATACTAGGAGAGAGATTGAGGCGATCGGCGAGCTTGGTAGTGACGGTGGAGAAGTGAGTCTGAGCGGTTTTGATGAGTATGTAGAAGTGTAGAAGAATGAGGAGAGACAAGAAAGGGATCGAGAGGAATAGGTTTTGGTTGAAGATGCAGAAATGGAGGGAGAAATAGTTGATGACGCCATTGTCGTGGGATCTGGCGGAGAAACAAGAGGATTGGGGGTTAGCAATGGAGCTACTGTTGGCAGTGGAATCGGCGAGAAGAGAACGATTCGGAGTTACAGGAGGCTGATCCGGGAACTTGGGAATGGTGGTTGGAGTGAGGAAGAAGAAGAGGAGAATAGAGATTAGGGTTAAACACAAAGCTGAGTTTCCAATTGAAGAAGAAGAAATCAATTCCATGCCATTCAGGTTATACCAATGATTTCGTTTCGATGAGATCTGATTCTTCCATGTATGTAGTTTACTGTATTTACTTTTTCTTCCATGTGAACAAAGAAAAATAATCTTTACGCGGGTTCGTTACTTTACTTCTGGAAAAAAAAAATAGCAATTGGGGCGTTCCGAGAATTGAACTCGGGACCTCTCGCACCCTAAGCGAGAATCATACCACTAGACCAAACGCCCAACCGTTGACAATGTTTCCATAATCGTATAATTCATCTTCGTTTTCTTCTTTGATTCCATTTTTCTAAATACGAAATCCCAATTAAGATGTACTTGTTCTTCTTATATACACCACCAATGCGTGAACTAGATAAAATCGGTATCCAAATGTGGATTCCAATTCGATATTGAACCAATAATAAGATCAATAAAATTACTTCTCCATACGCAAAACAATAAATAATCATCATTGTTCATCATCAGTCTCACCTAACAAATCAAAATACTCATTGAGATGCAATGGACAACAATCGTTGGATGTTACACGACTACCATCAACACGTTCCATTTGATCATCAATCATATCTTTAGACATGCCCCAAGCCAACATCTCCTCTTCAGTGTGGTGTATCCCGAAAGTGTACTCTCCGCTCACACCTAACTCCAACACTCTGAACTCGCAGTTCCCAAAGTTGTTCAACCGCTCGAACTCTTCCACCGTCCACTTGAACCATTTCGTTAGAAACACTCGAGAGGTCAGCCCGTGGGACACGATCACTAGGTTTAGTTCACTCGATGCCTCCACTTGATGCCTGTTCATGTCTACGTCTCTCCATAGAGACTCCAGAAAACCTTTCAAATGAGGTGGAAACATACACATAATCCATGTTATATATACGAGTGTTAATTACCAGAGAATTGATGGGTGTTGATAATACTTTATATATACGAGTGTTAGATTTTGGGTTTAAGAATATAAAATAGTAACTGTTTCCAATCACACTACTAGTTATCCCTTAGCTGCAAAGTAATACGATCATGGAGCTAGCTAGTAAGTTAAATTTCATGGACTTATGGTTGTTTGGTTTATGGGTATTTTAGATCAAAAACAACAACAGTTATTCTAAATTAATAAATGTTGTATGTCGTTTTCCAATTTCCACCGTACTTTTTAAAAACCTATAAACTAGTTTCTACACAAATTAATCTATATGTAAAATTTACCGATTGTACCTATGATTTTTTTGGTTCCTTAAATCAACTGAAAAATGTTCTCTCTTAATAAGATACGGAAAAATCAATAAAGTCGAAAGCCAATCAAACTACGTCTTCTTTTCTCAAGTCAAAAGGCCTTGAAAGTATAACCTATCAATCAATTATATATTTCACCATTTAATTCAAGTAATTGTATATTGATTTCACTAGTTTATCTATGGCGATAAAATGATAGATTTCTTGTATTTTTGTCGAATACAAAATTTTGTTTAACATTATTTTAATACTATAATTTTTTATTAAATGATATATTCTTCGCTATGGTCCACTAATAAGTTTCAAAAAGTTCGTGTCAAGACTCAATTAAAAAGTGTTTTTTTAAAAGGGTAAAAGCTTACTAGAAACCCGGTCGTAGACGTCGGCGGCAGATTCACCTTCGGGAAAACGATAAAAGAATCTTCCGAATCGTTCCCTCGTCTCCTTGACAATTCTCATCCTCTCTTCCACTTGAAAATTCCCGAAATCTTGTTCTCTTATCCGACACTCTTCCCTCACTCCTATCACGCGCCTCCTCGAGAACGCTTTCCCCACTTCCCTCAACGTCGTCCTCGTTCTCTCGTACGGTGACACGTAAAAGAACACGCGCCAATTCTCTCCGCTGTGACTTGATATGAGGGCTCTCATCTTCTCCCCGGCCTCACGCGCCTGCGCACGTCCTTCTTCCGTCAGAGGGATCTTGTGATCGGGTGTGGTCGCGTAAGCCCCTGCGTCTATGTTTCCAGCGGACTCACCGTGGCGCATAAGTATGATGCGTTTTGGGAGCATCTTCTTCTCATTCACCATTCTTTTTCTTTTGTTCTCTTCTCTCTGTCTCTTTGTCGTTTAGATTAGATTTGAATTTTATAGATGATTATTGTATGTCTTGTCAAAATTGAGAGCCTACAATATGAGACCACGTTCTCATTAAAGACTACTACTACTTTTGTGTTTATGATCCCACTCCGTTTCCCATTAAGGTTTAAATTGGACCCATTCGTTTGTTGATTGGTGATTTATATATATGTGTTACTTAGTAGAATGAAAAATAACCAAATTAAATTTATTTTGCCTAGTGGAACGATAATGTTCAAAAAAAAAAAGTGAAACGGTACATTCTTTGTTTGTTTTCCATGATTAGTCATTTATATGCGAAATCACGTTTTCCAAACCACACTAATCAACATTCTTTGTTTGTTTTCTAAACTTGGAGGATTGGTGTTCTAATCACCTTGGAAACAGTTACATTTTCGCATATGTATTTAACTCAAACCATACAATTTCCCAAACGGAAAAATATACAAATTTATTGTTTCCATTTTTCCATTCGAAAGTATATCCTTACATGAATCACATTGAAACTCACACAAATAACTATAAACGTTTTATATGATCAATTACTTTGCCAAGAAAAGAAAACATAGAAAAAGGATATCAAAAATGCAAAATGATTTTATTGCACAGAGTTGGAGAGCATTGCTTGAATTTCTTCAAGTGATCGGCCTTTCGTCTCGGGTACCAAAAAATATATAAATACAATCGAAACGGCGGCGACCATTGAGAAGATGAAGAACATTCCTTAAGAAATCAAACAATAAAACACAATCAATATAATCACCCATAATCATAATAGTAATAACGGTAATTATGATAAGAAGTTTATATCTAAGCATTTACCTGATGCATTCCATTCTAGCATGAAATTGAAAGTATAAGTGATAATCCAACCAAATAACCAATTAGTTACGGTAACTAAAGTTCCAGCTGACATTTTCACATTCATGGGAAATATCTGCAAACAAAAAAAATTATTAATTTTTCATTTATTTGTCGTGTATAGTTTTAGATACATATTTATAGATTCAAACCCGGATTATGATACACGGCCGGCATATATAGTTGATACTTGATATAATTTACTAAACCAAGATTCGATATAACATGAAATATAAATGTTGGAATACCTCAGACATTATAATCCATGGTAGTCCTCCCATTCCCATCGCAAATGATACAATGTGACCCTATACGTTTCATATATATATCATCAGTAAAAGTGATCAGCAATGGAAGAAGTTAATCAACAAAAATGAAGCCGTAACTTATAAAAATAGTCATAAATTTTTTTTTTTTGTTACAATAATTTAAAATTTTAAGGTTATTACCAATACGCCAATGCAAGTAAAGATGGGAGTGAGGTCCGAGAGAATGCCAAAGGACTGCAAAACATTTAACAAATTTAGAAGACGATAGTTAGCTACAAAAGGTTACATATTTACATATTGCAGTTTAGTAGACAATGCAGTTTAGAAAATATTATATTCACATACGTATTTATATGAATATAGACTTAGAAATTACCTGGAACCCGTAGGAAACACTTAATAGCAAAGCACTCAAACCTATTCCAGTACAAGAAGCCTGTTCAAATTTATATAAAAATAGCTTAGTCGGATGAAGAAAATTCATGATTAAGTAATTAATAATACTGAACTTGATTAAATAAAATTTTCATAGTCTAACCATTAGGAGCGTTCTCCTCCCCATTTTATCGACTAGAATTGTTCCCAGCATTGCTTTTGGAACCTGAAAATGATCGAATAAATATTTCATTTTTATATTACGATTTCTCTGATATTTTCAAGTAATTGTATGTCTTCTTTAAAATTTACCATGATTATGGCTATTACAGATGTACCTATAGCACTTGGAAATCCTGAAAATAAAATATATAAGTTAATATATTTTAATGGCTTGAACTATAAATATATATATATATATATATATATTTTGATTGAACTATTGTACACAATTTTTTTTTTTCATTTTTTCAATTAAAATACCTCCTTTGTTGAAGAGGTTACTAGCATAATAGGTAACGCCGGAGCTCCCACACATTTGTTGCAAAAACATTAAACCGACTCCGATCTGAATACAAATATGAGTAAAAATTAAAATGATGTCGTTGAAAACATAAATTTATTACAAACTATTATTTTATTTAGTTCAGATACTTACAATCAATGGATATGCATATCGTCTCTGAAACAATTCAGTCATCCGAGTTTCACCACCGTTTTCTAACATGTCTATGGTATCCTGAATAAATAAATAAATAATAATTATTATAGAACCAACATTATTAAATAAATAGAAAATTTAAAGAATATAATGGGAACATTAAATACTCTAATTGTGTTTGCTTCACGAGAAATGTCGACATCAGATCCCCTAAGGCGTTGCAAAGCAGAACGGCATTCTTTGTCACGACCTAATTTCGCCTGTAATAAATATAACATTGTATTTTAAGAAACCAAGAAAAAAAAAAAAAAAAACTCTCTGAACCAATTTTGAAAATTTGAAATCATAGAAACGAAAACAATAAGTAAACTTACCAGCCATCTTGGAGATTCGGGGATGAAAAATAAACAAAGAACGTGGAAGAGACATGGCATCAACCCTGGAAACATACAAACGTAATGTTACATTGACCGGTTTGAATTACATCTATCATTCTCATAATTTGTAGATTATAATATCTAATCAGAAACATACCGACTATAGATAGTATTCGCCACGGAATAAAATTGCCAATGATGAAGAAGAGTGAAATACCGCAATTTTGCATCAACTGTACACATTTACAACAAAAATTTATGTTATAACAAAACAAAGTTATTGCTCCAAACGGTGATTAAAATTGGTTAGGAAATTCACGTACCTGGTTGGCGAACACAAATGATCCTCGGACATGTTTTGGTGCAATTTCGGCTATATAAATTGGAATCTACATGAAACACAGCTTTGTATTAGTAATTCTCTTATATTAATTAGTATTTAAAATTTTGCATAAATTTAGAATAAGAGGAATTACCACATAGCTAAATAAACCAACGCCAATACCAAGTAACAATCTTCCACAGTCAAGCCATAATGCATCCTTCAAAGTATAAAATAAATGAAAAAAAAAACAAAGAAATTAATATAAAATAAATAAATAGGAACTTAAAAACAAGACCGACAACAAGTAGATAGATTAATAATTAAAAAAAAAAAAAACCTGAGCGAATGCTACGCAAAGCCAGCCTGTCACGCAGAAGGCTTGGCAAAACAACATGGTCTGTGTTCAGAGAAAATGGGCAAAAGGTAAGTGAGAACCGGTTCGGTATATGATAACCGGTCAAACGAAACTAAAAGTCAACAGTTGGGTTTGGTTCACAAAATATCTTACCCGCTTTCTTCCCAAGACATCGGCGACTTTACCACTGAATACTGCACCGATCAAGCCTCCTAATGTCATGATCGACCCGAACATTGCATACTGTAATAAACAATAAATTTGGTCAAATTACAAGTCAAACTCAAAATTACATTTTCGAAAAACTGAAAATTGTTTTATTAGTATTGGTTACTTCTGCAACGGAAAGAGATAAATCTTTGGTAATCCCAGCTTGCGCTCCTGATGAAAAACCAACCTACAAAACCGATACATCCAAATCAAATTAAGTCGGTTCAGTAAACCAGGGATAAACCAAGATGGAATGGAAAAGAGGACTCACGCCACAACCGGTACAGAAGGAACCAGAGACGGCGACAAAGGTGCTGAGAAAAACAGAGGCGGTAACACGACATTCAGGCTCGTCGTTTTGGGGTTTCTTGATCTCTCTCGGAGATTTTCTCGGTAAACCGGATTCTAAGAAAGCATCTTCGTTTGGGAACTTTCTCTCTCGTATGCTTAAACTCTTCCTCAGTAATCCTTTTTCCATGCTTTTTTGTCTCTCCATTACAATTCCAAAGATCTTCTTCTTTCCTTTTTCTTTCTTTCTTTGCTCTCTTTTGTTTGTTGATAAAGTTGTTTCTCTCCCTTTGGAAAGTAAGAAAGATATAAGAAAAGTAAAGAGCTGTGAGGAACTTGGAAGTTTCCCAGAGAGGCTCTTATGCAAATTGAGGATTGGATATAATTTGTCAACTGGTCTCAGACAATTGGATATTTTTACATACACGTCATAAATATATATTTTTAAAAAATTAGTCCTTTTTATCTTATTATTCAGTGGACTTGGTCGTCTGTTGTTGGGCGATCAAACTGTGTTCGCTTGCAGTTAATTGTTTTTCTTTGTGGAGTCGCATTTTTCTAATATTGTGGAATACGTCTTCCCGCGTATAAATAGAGTTTTTAATTTTCTAACCTTTGTTTAGTTCTTTAAATACTAGTAATTTTTGTTTGTTTAGATTCAGTCATCTGCATTGAATTTGAATGTGGGTTTGATTTTTATTTCTTTATTAACTGTCTTTGCTTTTACGTTTACGAATATGTGTGTATAGTGATTAGTTTATTGATATTTTTGTACTAGTACAAATGATATAAAGAAAAATGATTTACGGGAACTTTTACAAGACTTAAACAAATAAAAAAAATGTAAAATTGAAAATACTTTTGGTTGAATGAATTAAAAATGTGCGCAAGAGAAAGAAGGAAAATTTCCGTGCTTGTCATTTATCAATAATTGATGAATTGAAAAGTCGTTGCAATTCTGGTCGACCATTCTTTGTTTTTTTCAAATTCATTTATTTGACTATTCTCTATATACAACCAACGGAGGCACAGCTATGAGTCTGATCCATTTATACTATTCTCTAAATGAATTTTATAAAATCTCGCCAGATTTGACTATGCGTATAAATATAAACTAAAAGTTTGTTTATGTTATATATATTGCTCTATGGGTCCCTTGTTCTACTGGTTAGAAAGAAATGCCATAGTCATAGAGTGAACAAGTGGAATTAATGGAAGGTTCATGTTGGCTGGCTACATGAAGGAGCACTTGTCATTTTCATCTCTTTAATGAAATACATATGAAAATGAGAGCCCAAAAGGTGAATACTCTGTCCTAGAGTATCCAATTCTACTAAGGGAAGAAACATAAAATTAAATAATGAAACATGGAAATGAATAATATCCCGAATCAACGAAATACTTAAAGATTAACAGTTACAAATTTTATTGGACTTATTAAACAAGGACCAAAACTCTCTCTTCTACCCTTTTACGAGGGGGACCGCATTTTCTACGTAGATCGATTTGGTTTCCTGGTGTGAAACGTTTAGTTACTGGATGAAATCTAAAGCCTGGTTAATTAGGTCGATACAGCAATTTGAGAAACAGATTTGTAAATTACCAAATGTCAAGACTAGCCCAATATAAATCAGGTCCATATGACACATTTTTTTTTTGGGCCTTTCTATCCTAAAGCTTGAATCTATGTATAAGAAAGGTACAAAGGTATAGTGTTTATTAAGTAAATCCTTTAATCTATGTCCCAAATGTAAACTTCTGTTTCGTCCCATTTTCTTACCAAAAATATTCTTAAAGGAACTGGACTTTCAAGCCCAGTCATTTATTGGCCCAATCATTTTTGGGCACTGAATCAAAAACCCAATCATAACTAATGCCACACTATTTGTATTGAAAATGTTAGAAAAGTATGCAGTTTAAAGTATATTTTTTACGAATTACGTAGCTTTGATTGATTAATATGCAATTTGTGTGTACTTTGGATTAACCAAATCTATATCGGACGATGATCACCATGTAAAGATTAGAAAAAGGTAGTTTTACTTCTTTTTTTAGTAGTCAAAAGGTTTTAGCCTCTTAGGTTCGTTCGTAGGACTCTACATATTTTTAAGCAAGGGTAACAGTTGAAGATTTTTTCCAAGCAAAACTCAGAATTGAAGAGAGTATGAATCCTCAGTCTCTTGAAATAATTAAGTCTGCACGACTGAAAAAAAACAAGTTTTCTAAAGATTTCGGCAGATATTATGGCGGATTTTGAGATATTTGGTCGCTTTACAAACTTGTAGATATGATACTCTTGGGTGGACGACTGGTCAATAATTAGTAACTGACTATAGTGACTCACTCTAGTCGATTAGCGATTTCCAGAACAACTTTTTCATAATAATTAACCAAAATCCAAGGAAAAGAGGTAAATTCATGATATCATTCCCACATCATGCTCTCTTTTGTTCCTTTCTGATTAATAATAAAAAAACTTCTTAAAGTGATTCTGTTTCACAAATCATGTCTGATACTTGCAAGTTGTCAACTACGATAATCCTAAATATTATAAGAATAAAATTACACTTTGTTGGGTACCCCACATGTAAGATATTACTAAAGTCTAAGAATTAAATTTGAATAGCTTTGTAACTAACTTAACATAAAGGTCAAAGATTATTAAACGTAGTACGGTGGTTGAAACTAATATTTATGATGTATACAAATCAGTTGAACTTAACCTACCTCAAGTGTGATTAAGCCTCAAAACTCATATTTATGATTTATACAAGTCAGATCAACTTCACCTATCGCAACTGTTGTTGGCAGAGCGATAGCTAAATTATGTGGAGAAATAGAATATCTCATTTTCCAAGCATTAGATTTATAAGGAAATTACTAGTTTTTATTAAACTTAGAGAGAGTACAAGTTATTAACTTATATTTTAAAAAATTTTTATTAATAAAACCCCTCAACTATAGATGAATAGTAAAAAAACTCCTCAATTTTAAATATGTTAGTGAAAAAATCTATCCGTCTACAATTCCGTTAAAATTTAAAACGCAGCATTTTCTAAAATAAAAAAATGACAGTTTTTAGTAATAAACCCCTTTAGCTAAAAATGAAAAAATCCTCAACTTTAAATTTGTTAATAAAAAAATTCACATGTCTACAGTGCCGTTAAAATTGAGCTAAATTTAAAACGGAACATTTTTATTTTCTTTTTTTTGGTCAAAAATGACACGACATGTTATAAAATGAAAACAAAATATTTTAAAATAAAAATGACATGAATTCTGATGTTCTAAAATAGAAAAAAATGACCTGTTTTTTTTATTGACTTTTGACAGATCTAAAAACCTATTAGAACATAAAATTTCGAATAACAAGATTACGTGTAACATCAAAATTAAACATGTTTTATTGGATCTTTGAATGTCAAAAGTCAATAAAAACATGTTTTTAAAAAAAAATTGAGAACATCAAATTTATGATGTTTTCATTTTAGAATATGTTGTTTTCATTTTATAACATGTCGTTTCGTTTTTGACAAAAAAAAAATTAAAAATATTGCGTTTTAAATTTAGCCCAATTTTAGGCATTGTAGACATAAGGTTTTTTCATTAACAGATTTAAAGTTCATATATTTTTTTATTAAATCTATAATTGAGAGGTATTTTTACAATTCATTTTTAGTTGAAGGATTTTATTACTAAAAACTGTTATTTTTTAATTTTAGAAGACGATGCATTTTAAATTTTAACGGAATTGTAAACAAAAAGTTTTTTACTAAAAAAATTAAAATTGAGGGATTTTTGCATTAAATATATAATTGATGGGGTTTTTTAGATTCGATCTTTAGTTAAGGACTAAAACCCTTATTTTAAAAGGAAATATCTTACAATTACTTTAAATTATGTGCATGAGCCCGGAAATATGGAACACAATTGTACTGGGATAGGCTTTGGAGAGTTATACAGTGATTTTTTTTTTTTTTTTGGTGGATATACAGTGAAATTTTATTAAATTGTGAGAATTACAATGGCAGGAAAACGACAGTAACTTGAAAATAAATTTTATAATTCCTTTTTTGTATGCGTAAAAATCTATACTCACAAATGGGAGTTGTTGAGTAAACAGACAGATAGAGAGAGAGAAGAATATCTAAAACTTATGTTTCACAGTTTTCAAGACTTTAAGTGATCTCATTTTCTCTATTGCTTCAAATGAGGAACCAATTACAACAAAAACTATAAACCTCCCTCACTTGACTCCAAAACAAAAGAATAACTATGAACAAATAAAGCTCAATCTCATTGTACAAAATCTGTAAGAGAAGCTTGTATATCTTCCAATGTTCTTCCTTTAGTTTCAGGCACCATCGCATAAATAAAGACTATACCCCCGGCACATACACCAAAGAATATCAAGAACGTTCCTGAAAAATATTATACTTTCAAAATCAGATTAAAGGATTTAATAAAGTTTGGTAGTTTAATGACCATATTGTATATATATATGTGTATACCTGATGCGTTCCATTCTAGCATGAAGTTGTAGGCGAAAGCTACAATCCAACCAAAGGACCAGTTGGCTAAGGTAACCACAGTTCCAGCAGAAACTTTAACGTTCATTGGGAATATCTGCAAAATCAAAACGTCATTTTTTTAGAGCTGAAAAAAAGTTAACTGACTTTGAGGAGTTTCTAAACAAGGTAATGTTGTTTTTACCTCTGACATGATGATCCATGGTAAGCCTCCCATGCCTATGGCAAATGAAGATATGAAACCCTGTAATATGATGTTAAATCAGATCAATTTATACAAGAGCATTGCTTTAAGTTTCTTGTTTTATGTCGAAAAAATGATTTATGCGTACCACTACACCGATACATGTAAAAATCGGAGTGAGCTCATCAAGAATGCCATATGACTGTCCAAGAATGAAAAGAGAAATGATAAATATTAATGAGAAAATTCTGGAAATAGCTACCAAAGTTTTTATAATCTCTTTGGTTAGAAAGCGAATCGTTAGTGTTAATTACCCGAAAGCAGAAGGAAAAACTGAGGAGCAAGCTGAAAAAGGACATTCCACCAGTAGAAGCCTGTAATTAAAGATCATTCATCTGTTAAAAGAGATGCTATAAACTCTGTTACTTCATTTAATATTTGATCTAAAAAGATTGCAAAATTTTACCAATAGAAGCGGCCTTCGTCCCATTTTCTCAACCAAAATAAGACCCAATAGAGCTTTAGGTATCTACAAAAACAGAACAGATGAGCATAAGTGTACTCCTTGGCAAGAGTTTTAAAGAAAAACATAAAACTATGTGCAAAGACATACCATGATCACTGCAAGAATCATTGAGCCAATGCTGCTTGGAAACCCTGCCACAAGTAAAAAGATTTGTTATTTTAAATGAAGAAAAACTATTATCCTTACATGTGAAACAGAGTTTGTTTTTTCTATTTACCTCCTTTATCAAATACGCTACCGACATAGTACATAATCCCTGAGCTTCCAGAGAGCTGTTGGAGAAGCATTAGCCCCACACCAATCTGAAATAAAAAAAATTCAGTGAGTAAGTAACAGCCCACAAGAGAAAATCAACATTTTTGCCACAAAACGTTATAGAAGAAACTTACAACAACAGATGGAGCATATCTTCTCTGAAACAAATCCAAAACACGTGATTTTGGTCCTTCTTCAAACAAAATCATGGTTTCCTAGAGTTGAAAATTCCAATGATTTGATCATTAGTCATATTTTCATGAAAACAACAAAATTTGAAAACAGAGATGTTTGAAAAAACGATGCAATACTTTGATAGTGTTGGCTTCTTGAGAGATATCTGCATCATCTCCGCGGAGTCGCTGCAATGAAGCTCTACATTCTTTTTCACGTCCCCATTTTCCCTACATACCATTATATACCATATTCAGGACCATATTGAATCATCACTTGACAATTTTTCTAAAAGATTGAAACTTTTTTAAAGGGTCCATTAAGTTAAACATACCAGCAATCTAGGGGACTCTGGAATGAAGAACAAAGTCACAACTTGCAAAGCACATGGAATAAGCCCTGAGACAGAACCCAATTAAACTTAAATTACTCCCTGGTGAAAAAATTTCATCAATAATTGCTAGAAAAGGCCGAGAAACTTACCGATTAACGCCAATTTACGCCAATGAACAAAATTTCCAATGACATAGTATAATGACAAACCACAACTCTGCATCAGCTGTAACAACAGTTCGAACAAATTTAAGAATATTAGTATCATATAAATCTCTATGGTTAAATTATATTAGTCTCTGATTATTCTTTAAATTACCTGATTTGCAAATACAAACGCTCCTCGAACATGTTTTGGTGTTATTTCTGCGATATAAACTGGTATCTGGATGCAATAGAGTTTAATAATATAGAGTCAGTACAAAAAAGTCTCTCTATAAATATAATAAAGGGATAAAAAAAATGAAAGAAAAAGTAAAAGATTTATTACCACGTAGCTAAATAAACCAACTGCAAATCCTGTGGATAGTCTTCCAGCATCGAGCCACATCGAGTCCTTTGCAAATGCTATTGCAAGCCAACCGACAATGCAGAATATTTGACCAAACCACATCGTCTGTTTAAGGAGACAAAGAGAAAAACCATCAGAACATGATCTTGAAACATGATGAGTCCTTTATCAACAAAAAACAAAATGTTGAGATAGTGGAGTTTTAAGATAGTAGAGATGGTAAAAGTAATTACCCCTTTTCGACCCATGAGATCTGCGACCTTCCCACTACAGATGGCACCGATCATCCCTCCGAAAGTCATAATTGAACCAAACATCGAGTACTGAAGTAGTAAAAATAAACAAACAAAATTAAGCAAAAAATGCACTTTAATTAGAGTGAAGAATCGTAATTAAAAATGGTTGTTTCTTACTTGTGCAACAGAGAGGCCTAAATCTGTTACGATCCCTGTTTGAGCAACTGATGAATAACCTGCCTGTAAAAATCCAACCCCAAATATCCTCATCTCAGATTCACGTAACTTTTTCAATACAAATTCTTGTTTTAAACGCCAAGATTAAAAAATATAAAAATATAAAAAAAAAAGAAGAAGAAGAAGAGAATGATTGATTACTCACCGCACAGCCGAAGCAGAAAGAACCACAAACAGAAACGAAAGTACTGAAGAGCACGACCGCAGTGATACGACACTCATTGATGTCGTTTTGGTTCTTGTTCAGTAACAACCCAGCTTCCAAACTTCTTGAGTTCTCCGACATGGTTATCTTCTTTACTTTTCTCCTCAGAAAAAGGCAGAGAAACTTTGGCTAAAGTAATTTGCGAAAATGTTTGTGTTTGATTTGCTTTTTGGCTTCGAAATGAAAGCGCATTTATATTCCTTGAGTAGTGGAGGAGGCAACGCAAAGGTCAGCTTCCATCTTTTCTTTTGTGTCACGTTTCTTTTCGGTGTATATTGAATTTTATATGCAAGTATTGTTTTTTATTTGAATTTACATTTCTGTTGTTTTTCTTATTTATGATTTTTTTATAATTGGTCTGCCTCTGCCGTATAATTATTTAAAGGTATGGGATTCATAATCTTTATCAAATTGTCTTTTGTTTTTGACTTGGTGGCTCCCTTATTTTATGCTTGTTGTTATCCCTTCCTTATTGGGTAACTTCGAAGCTGGTCCCTACACCAAATCAAAACCGTAATAAAGTGAAATTGTATGATGAATTCTATGTATGATGAATGTCTAGATTCACTTGTGATTCCGTTTTGCATCAACCAACCGGTCTAAGTTTATTTTCTGCCAATTTTTATCGAAAACAAAATGTTATTTTCTTTTGTTTAAGGTTTCGGTTCGTCTTTTCGGTCTGTTTATATATAATAAACCAAACCATGTAACTATTTTCTTCTGAAAGAAAAAAATACATGACACATGTTCTACCGTTATCTAATTTGTATGTAGACAAAAATCAGGATATCTTCTTAGCTGTTTTATTATCCGTGGAGTAAGCCAGATATATAATACATATGTTTTTTTGGGGTCTTTATGTTATGGTCCAGTTCATTAACCATTCGATAGTCCTTTGGCGATATTTTGATTCAACATACTGTACAATTCAGTTTTTTTTTTTTTCCCGCAAACTACTATTCTCAGATTCAATTACTAGAAGGACATGATCCTAAATACTTCAATTATACAGTTTTAACTTTTAAGTATTAAAACACATAATTTCAGATACAAAACATCTAAGTATTTTAATTACCTTATCTAAAATATATTTAAATATGTGACGTAAAAAGAGAGAAAAAACAAGATATTAGAATAGTTTTGAATAATGAATCGAGCCAATCAGCCAAACTATCTATGTAGAATTGTCTGGAACGTATACATATTATCTCTGTTTTAAATATTAGTGTCATTTTAAAATATTTTTCTACCAAAATGGTGTCGTTTATAAAATTTCAATATAAGTTTTTGCCAAACCATCTAATTAATTTACCCAAAGTCAAAGTTCATTAAATATAATATATAATAAAATTGCAAGAATCAATTGTTTTGTAAGTATATCTAATTTGTTTATTAAGCCAAGTAGAAAATGTCAAAACTTATATTGAAATACAAATAATGTGACGAACTCTTAAATATTCTGGATAAGAGTAGATTATACGATGGGCAGGCCCTTATAATAGTTTAGACGTACGTGGTTAATCAATTTACCACGAACTGGTATGAGTTGTCACACATGATCGTTTCATGCAATGGTAAACGCGTTCATAGAGGTTTGAAGTTTATATTAAAAATGCCGTGTACGTTAGCTATTGCGTTAGAGTATTGACCCAACTGAACATTCCTTGTAAGCAAATCTAGAAACTACATATCCATTTTCAAATGTCTTACGTTCGCCGGTTTCACCTCACACTTCATGTTATGACATTTTTGTCAATATCTAATTCGATACCGACAGACTTTTTATTTCTCATTATGAAAAATAAGAAAATCATCAACAACCTCTGACTTCTCTCCGGCAAAAAAGGTATTTATTGTCCTCTCTTAGTCTGTCAAATGTCAATAAAAGGAAAATCAGTGGCAATTTTATGCGTTTGATAATAAAAAAAAAGATATCCACAATTTAGGATATGGCTAAAGAATAGAGAGCGATGTGCAATTTTGTAGTCAGTCTTGCGAAGGTTACTCATTTTAATTTGTAGCTCGATAGAACAACTTGGAAAAACAAGGATTCACTTTTGTTTTTTTTTTGGGTCAAAGAAACAAGGGTTCACCAAAATCAGTGAATACAAAGTAATTAACATTTAGAAAATGAAAGGAAGTAATCAGCGTTATTTGTCACTATCACATTTTATGTACAAGCATAGAGAGGTTGAACGCGTTTTATAAAATTGGTTGGTATATGGTGCAGTGCTGCATCTGAACGCGATTTAATATGATTGATAAAACTACTTTTACCAACCAAAAATGGTTTGTTCACTCTCATACTTGTATACACCATCCAATATATTTTGACCGGATGACTTATTTCATACCAAGTACGTCAGTTTCATTGAAAATATATTCCATTAGTTATTTTGCCTTTTCTTTTATACCAATTATAATGAGACTGACGTACTTGGTATGAAATAATACGTCAGTATTAAAAAAAAAATTAACGAGTCCAATACCAAAAATTCATAAATAAATTGTATAAATACTAAATGGGATGAATCTTTTGCAACGAAAGAAACAAAAAAAAAAATTTTGTTAAATGAAAGAAACAATTATATACTATGATCATAAATCCTTCAATTTAATTGACGGGAAAGTGAATTTGTAGCAGATCAACTCTATAATGCGTTTTACAAATGGTGGGTCTGTTCTGTTGGTATTTTTAATTATTTCTTTTGTGTTTTTAGTTCACACGATATTTAACCATAAAGTCCATAACGCTATTAATGCATGATGTGCTTTTTTGGGATACGTCAGCTGATAACGTGAAAAATCTCTCATATTGAAAAAGAGGGAAAGGATTATATTGTTATAGGAATTCATATTATCTTTTGTTAATTTCATATTATATTCTTCCTATAAAGAAATTTTATTTTTCTCATGTACCATAGTTTTGATTAGTATTTTTGAACTCCTTTTTAAGCTCATGATTAATATTCAAAATTTTTATCAGATTGATAATCAAATAAACAAATGCGGAGAGATGTATTTGACTCGTGTTTTGTTTCTCTTTGTCTTAAAATAAGGGGGAAAATGCAGCAGCAACAAAATTATTTTTGAGAAAGGTGATTCTTCAGTGATATTGGGACAAAAAGAAGTTAGTGACTAATACTTAAAGTAATGTTGGCATTGTTTAATGTTGAGCCTCCTTTTACTGACTCACTCACTTTAAGATCAGCAATTTTGGTCCATTAGTTCCATGTGACTAAAGTGTGTACTCCAATAATAAATTGCGAGTTGTGACCTAAAAGAATTTATAAATAATAAGATGCCAGGAAATGGGCGAATAAATCAATTATTCCTACATGTTTTTTTCGGAGTGAATGGTCTATTTTTGATGCCTACATGTATATGTAGTATAACTAAGTTGCCGAAATACTTATGTATTTGTCGATTATCAAATCTATTTTTGTCATGCATATTTTTGGTCACTAAAAATTATATTTTTGGTGACAGTATGACTAGATTTGGGTGTTCGTTAATTAATACCGGGATAGATCAGAAACCACAGAACCAAAGTAGTTATGGTAAACTGGGAAATAATATAAGATGGATCTATTAGGTAAACCGTAAATATGATGTTTGTGAAGGCTATTTACTGTTTAGAGAGGAATCAAGTGATTTTCAAAGGATGATGAGAGAATCAAACTTCCTTGGACAGAATCTTGTACAACTATATCAGCACTTACTGTTTTTGTCGTCGGGTTTATATATGCGATCGTACTAAACTAAATATTTTTTATTTGGATTGAAGTGAAGTGCAATCTGATTATATCCACACTTAGTCTGTAATGAATTATGGTTGTTTTAAAGATTCTTAAACTCGAAAACTAAGGTCCAGATCTTAACATTCAACTTAAAAAATAAAATGAAAACGTCCTTTTATTTCGTAAAAGTGAGTACTTGAACTGATACGAAAGGCGTTTTTGGTGAATTAATGATGGTTTGTTTGAATCTGACTTGTTTATAAAATACATATAAAGTAAAAAAAACTTTACAAGCATGGGATTTTTACACAAGTTATATAGTTTGTTACAACCAAGCTGAGTCCGAGATAGAAAATATAATATTTGTTATAGATATTAAAAGTGAGTCGATTCTTTATTTTGTAATTGGAATACCAGCGTGGTACATTGGATCCATTCTCTCCCCTTGAGATGTCCCATTAATATTCGGTAGATATAATAACATAAACTAATACATCAATACGTACGTATAAACGACGCGAGGCTCTCTATTATTTATACATTCATTATTTCATGTCCTGCTCTCTCTAATAATTTTCAGTGCTTATAATAATAAATGAGCTTCGATATTTATTTTTATTTCAATAGATCACGTTTTTAGTATGATGAACAGCGTAGAGCGTACCTACCAAAATACGATTTCGATCTTTTTTTAAGTTAAGTTAGGATTTCAATTTTATTGTTGAGTTCTATCAATGGTACTGAAGATCCGATATCCGATTGAAATGGTATAGAGAATAAAAGACATAACAAAAATATAACTTAGAACGTGCCAAATCCAATACTTGTTTTTATTAACAATGTAACACTTTTTATAAAGATCTAGTTGTTTTGGATTTACATAACTTATTCTACTGAATAGGATTGTCTTCAACTAAAAATTAAGTTCTAAACTCTAACTCTCTTTTGAATCAACCCGTTTGATGATGTCAAATTCGAGTAAAAAACCACAACACCTTCTCAGCCTATTGTTTTTGTTCGGTTTCGAAGAAACCACACTTTCCTATGAATCTACCCGCCCGAAGATATCACAGTCAAGTGTAAAACCTAACTCCTACCTTGAACCTACCCACCCGAATATATCAAAGCTAAATTAGGGAACACCAACCTTGTAATCTTTATTTTTTAGCTTCGAAATTTACAACTTTTGAGATATAGCTCTAAAGTGTTAACCACTTTTCGTGGCCACTCTAAACTATATAAAAGAAATCCCTAAACCTTATCTCGAAATCGGCGAATCTCCCCAAATGAATAAACTTGCACCTCAAGTTTATCTTTTCCTTAAGTGGCAGCAGAAAATATTCTCCAAATCTCTGCAACTTCATCAAATATCTTCAGCGCTAAATAAGTCCACGCTTTTTTGGTTTTGTCACATCATCCACTCCAGCTTTGCCACGTCAGCTTCCATTAATCTTGTCAGCTTTCACGTCCACGTCAACTTGCAGTGTCCTAATGTGTCTGATACAGTTTTCTGATCCGCAACATGCTGTATCTAGAATCTGCATCTACACCGATAAAAATCGCTCGATGTAAATCCATGTGAAATTGTGTTAATATTGTCTTTTTAAATTAGTTACTTGTGATTATTTAACAATCACTTCTTTTGAATCGAAAAGGAATTAGTAAACAATTAACGGTAATTCCAGTCGTAAACCCAAAAAGGGAAGTTTGGGCTAGCCCTACAAAATGCAAATATATATCATTCAGGGCCAACATAGACCGGCTTCATCGATATAACGATCAATATTAACCAACTGACAAGTAATTATACAAGAGTGCTTTTTTTTTACTTTTTCATATTGCGCATATGATTATGTAGTAGGGGAATAGCGGAAATATCTGAAATTCAAGTGAGGGCACAATTGGATAAGAACGGTGTCCTCCTGATTAAGGGACTAGGACCACCGAAATGGGCATATTCTAGCTTTTTGTCTCTTGAAAAAGTTTATCATTTGATTGTGTTTATTGTCTAGTGCTCTTTAATTACACTTAAGATAAGAATAAGAAAACGCAAAATCAAAACCTAAAATGACTTACCTACCTATTAAATTATATTTGATTTCACGTTTTTATGTTCTCTTGTCGTTTTTTCTTTTTTTTTTTGTTGGTGAGCTTTGACGTTTTAAAAAGAATACTAAACGAGTTTTATTTTTATTTCAAATAGTTCACGTTTTTAGTACGATGAACAGCGTAGCTACCCAAGCACGACTTAGATCTACTTATTTGAGTTAGGTTAGGATTTTAATTTGGTTGATGAATGCCAAATCAAGATTAATAAGAATGATAAATGGATTATGATCAGTGAACCAAGGCCACTAGTGAAGTAAAAATGGAAGAAAGTGATGTGGACTTACTATATTCTGATATTCAATCGGTCAAAAGATACCCTAATGTTTCACATACAGTGGGTAAATCTCAAAGAGTACGCTAGATTAAAAAAAAAAAGAGAGAGATTTCCCCCATGTCTGTACCGGAAGCCTAAACCGGTTACGGTTAGTACCAAAAGACGACTTATATGCATCCTACCAAAAGACTACTGACTGATTCTATTAGTGATGCATCCTACTGCTATGAACCCTGTGCTACATCTCTAAGCCATCAGATTTATCACCATGTTTCAGGAGGCATTGACCCAAACGACCCTGATGAACCAAGAACCACGGCCACAGGTAATGACCCGGTCCCACCTCGTGTTTCGTTCCTACCAATCGGATAGCTTGGATGCACCAAAAATTCTCTAATTTCATCATCAGCTACATTGTTGTTAGTTGTTGATTGAGGCGGAGGAAGTATTTGAGCTTGAGCCTGAACTGGCTGGGTAGGTCGAATGATCATATGCTCATATCCTGTGGAACCAGGCTCTAGGCTGCCTCGCATCCTGCTCTGTGGTTGCCAATTTGCAGTGCTAGCAGAAGTCAAATTCATGAACTCTCCTGATGAGAACCGTCCCACTGTACCACCACCAGGATTAGGTCTTTGCATGGGTCTTTGGTTGGCGGTCCCTCTGTAGTTGGCAGGTAATGTTTGGAGATGTGTATTGGAAGATGGCATCGGTCTATGCATCGGTGTTTGGTCAGCATTCCCTCTGTAGTTGACAGGTAAAGTTTGGAAATGTGTAATGGAAGATGGCACTGGTCTTTGGTCAGCGGTCCCTCCGTAGTTGGCAGGTAAAGTTTGGAGATGTGTAATGGAAGATGGCACTTGTCTTTGGTCGGTGTTCCTTCCGTAGTTGACAGGTAGAGTTTGGAAATGTGTAATGGATGATGGCATCGGTCTTTGGTCAGCGTTCCCTACGTAGTTGACATGTAAAGTTTGGGGATGTGAAATAGAAGATGGCATTGGTCTTTGGTGTACAGGGGACATGCTCCTGGTTGCAAGCCTCTCGTTCTGCAAACAGATAAGAAGGGAAAATCTTCAGAGTTCAGAGACAGTTATACAAGCAAGAAAGTTACAGATAGGAGAGATTAAAGATCGGAATCCTTGCAGGCCAAAATGGTGGTTAAGAACAGGTATTTGTTCTAACTTTCCTTAGACAAAAACACAAATCTGAAACATATGAAAACTGCAACATATATTGATTGTTCTATTTGAATTGCTTGTAAATTTTTGTTAGAAGTTGTAACCAGCCAAGAAATAAGATTAGATGGCGTTAGATGGAATGTATAAGTCTATTAAATGTCATGGTATTGTAGCTTCACCAGAGATTTACGCAAACAAACAAAAAAAAACCATAGGGTAATGGATGACAAACCTGCATCGCATAATGATGCTGAGACGGGGGAATGGGTGGCAAATGAGATTGATACATGCTACTTCCATAGATGTGGTTCCATCTCTCCGTCAAATCAGAGGTTCTTCCTATACAATGTCTAAGGGACGTAACATTTGACCCTTGAAACTGAGAAGACTGAGCAGCAGGAATTGATGTGTGAAAGTTTACCGCATTAGTAGCTATTCTATCTTGTGGAGATGAAGTTGGTACGAATGTCATGGGCAAGGCTTGTCTTGCTGCTGAATCTTGGGAGTTTGCTACTTGTGGTAAGTTTACGAATTGTTGCCCATCAAAAGCATTCCAATTTTGTGGCAACTGTGGCAATGTGTTGATTGAAGCAGAGGACTGGTTAAGCATTGTATAATCTGTAGCAGGCTGATGAGTGACATTTGACGGACCCTGTGTCTCAGATAAACAAGGCTTCTGTTCATCGACCTGGGTGTTACCGGCTGTTTCCATTTCATCATCATCTCCGGTAAGATCCAAAACAGTTGGCCCCAAGTTTAGGAAACTATTTGGGTCTACATGCTCTTGACTAGTTTCTGGCGCAAGTTCCATATTCTCATCGTTTTCGGTTACAACCGTCCATGATCCATCAGCAGAGATAACCACATATGCAGCATTATGTCCCACCGCCTCTAGAATCTGTGGATATTAGACAAGCTTGTTTATTCAGTGTAGGATGTGAAAAGATGTATCACTAAACAGCAGTCAGCTACTTACCTTTATCATGTTTTGATCTACACGGATGTCAGTATAGCAAACAGACTGATTGCAATGTGGGCAGCGCCATGATGGTCTTCTCGTATTTATGTTGACATAGTTCCAGTAATCAAAACACTACAGCAGAAAGTAACTTATCACAAAAGAGATAAGGGAAATATTTATATACTTTCTAATTTTCTATGATTCAAACTCTTTTACTAGCAATTTTCACAATTAAGGATGTCACACATTTATAACGTATTTACTAACAAGAATCATACTTCAAGAAAACATGTTATGGCAACAGCGAAGCAACCCAAGAGTCTTGAATGCTATTTATTAATGAAAAAGTTCTCTTCATGGTGATTTAAACAATGGAAAAACAAGAATGATACAATTAAATATTATGCTGGACAGAACATGCATCACCTGAAGATGTTTACAGACATGGCCCTTCACAGGAAGTTTGATACGCGTTCGGCTGTTATAATGAGGATAAGTAAAATATTAAAAGGTTGAGGTAACTGTGAAAGCAATTCTAGCTACATAGGAAAAGCATCCCTAGCTACCTGATAGGACAACTGAGAGATATCCTTGATGGCCCCTCAATTATGTCACAATCTACAGACAACGAAAACAAACAAAAAAAGGTTGATCTAGAGAAGAGTTCCCGGAGGCTAAATGATCTGATGAATCCATATGTGTAGATAGCAATAAACATTAAGTGGATAGCTTCTTCTCTTAGTGACTAAATACTCTTGAATATACCTGAATTAGAATCAATGACTCCAGAATAAACATAATCTTTCAGCAACGGTTTGTCGGGCAGCGGTATGGTATCCATGAAAGCAATAACAATGAAGTAACTACCTACAGCAAAAAGGGTATCGGTCCATTATTACTGAAAATGAGGAGAGGAAATAAACATGATAAAAAAAAAACTTCTTTTAAACAGAAACCTCCAAAACAGCCTATTGCTTGCAGAACATTTGTCCCAGCGTTGAGAAGGGCAGTAACATTCGTTGGACGTTGCGGTCCAGAATCCTGAAAAGAAATTACAATAAACATTTACTTGCAACATAATAAGTACTTTCATAAAAGAAAAAGACATAATAAGTACTTCAAAATAATATCCGAGAAACAAAAGAAATGCACAAACCATGGAGATGTTAACTCTATTCTCAACGCCCTTTCCATTCAACAAAAAACTGTAGTTTTTATATGTAAACCAATATGGTTAATTTGCAAAAATTGCTTCACAAACAGTCAGCGGAAAATGGAAAGCATATCAACCACACCTGACTTCTTGGGGATGTATAATACAGTTAGATTTGCTTATGTCTTCTGTCCGAACAACAAATAATCCCTGAAGAAAAAGCACGGTTCCTTAATAAACCAATAAAGCATACTAAGCAGGTACATAAACAAAGATTCAATAAATATAAATTGCTGAAGTGACACAACGAGCAAAGCTGAAAGGTAAGCTTGGAAAGTACTTTTGTGCATATCTTCTTACTTGATTGTATTTATAAAGATATATGCGGG
The DNA here is from genome assembly GCA_028015245.1 of Cardamine occulta. Lineage (NCBI taxonomy): Eukaryota > Viridiplantae > Streptophyta > Magnoliopsida > Brassicales > Brassicaceae > Cardamine > Cardamine occulta. The sequence continues at coordinate 24,596,947 of CM051374.1, read as the reverse complement.
AAAAAACAAATATGCACAGTACAGAAAGAGCGACCGAGCAAATTTAACTGAAGACACAAAATCTGGTACCAATAATAGCACAGTAACAAACACATCCATAACTCAAGTTCCAGTACATACCACTCTCTCCTTAGGAGAATGTGGCATCTTCTTCGAAATATGGAAGTCCTTCACCAATACTTTTGATTCTGGCTGCGAGAAGAAACAAAGCTAGCTAAAGCACACATTAATAAGCTGCTTAGAACTGAATAGTAAATAAAGTCACCTTTGCCTCAAAAGAAAGAAGAACATGCCCCAGCTTCACCAATGGATAGAACCTATAGACAGAAAAGGAGGAGATTCAAACAAACCAACATTTTGATTTTGGCGACCAAGTGTTCTTTAAAGTGGTACCCTTGCTAGAGATAAATGAATGAACATACATGAGAGCCAAAGAAGCTGTCAAATACATTCGATTACTCAACCCTCATAAGCTAAAATACCAAAAGAATTAGAAACCTACCTCTCTATGACCTTCAGAATTAGAGTGATGGGACTATTTACACTAGGGGTGCCATTTTCAGGACTGCTAAAACTTTTCCACATCTGAACAAGAAGAAGAAGAAGAAAAACATCATATTATCCACATAATCCTGATTATTCTTTAACCAGACATTAGGGTGGAACAAAACACACCAAGTCTATACTAGCCAACAGCTCTTGAGTCTCTCTCTGCGGGAACCATCCAAGCTGACAAGCACTCTGTGCAAGAAACAGGAAAATACACTATTATATATACAGGACCCAATACCTATGCCAGTAAAATTCTAAGAAATTCTAAGTGTAGTGGTTATGTCAAAATGAATAAAGCTAAAGCACATTGCAGAAATCATTCACAACCACAAAAAAATATACTAAATCTAGCTCTCTCTTCTGTTACCTTGACTGAAATCATCAGCATCATTATCACCGCTCTCGTTTGATGATCATCACACCTACGATGGCACAGCTGCACCATATAACACAGAAACAGCAACACTATTGAGTATACTAACCGAAAGGAAGAAGCACCTTGAAATTTTGAAGAAAAGAGAAAATTAAAACAAACCTGATTGAGGATTGAAGCCAGCTCTTGAACGTTCTCAGGAACTTCATTCTTCCCAACAGCAGCATCGATTTCTCTGCAATTCTCACCGAAAACTCTCGAAACCCAGAATTGGCATATTAGGTTAAAACTAATATAAAATTTACCTCGCGAGAGAGATGCAGAAAGCTTGAAGCTCTTTGCTGTCGATGTCAGCGCGAAATCTAGAGGTAATTAGAAGAATGTTTGTCAAAGTCATTTTTTTTATAGAAATTATTAAACAACTCATGATACTTAAAACAATTAAACTAAAAAGAAAGTCCAATGACCAAGTAGAAATGATATAAAGACATGAGAAGAGAAAATACCTAGAAAGCGCCGGAATCACCATTGATACTCTCTTCAACATTCTTCTCTTGGAAGTTTCGGGTTTTTCTAAACCGACACGACACAGCCGCTAGGAATTAGCTTAATGGCATTTTATACTCTGCACTTTACTCCTCAATCTTTTAAAATTTTACACCATATCCCTTCTATTTTCTTACACTCGGTTTCGATTTTCTATTTTTTAGTCAAAACTTTATGTAGTCAACAAATTTTTACATTCGGTTTTGATTTTCTGTTTTTTAGTCAAAAATTATTTACACTCGGCTTTAATTGGTAACTTACATAATAACATTACGACATTTTTATTGAATCTGTACAAATATTTTATTAATTTCAGACCGTGTCTCTTCTATTCTCTAGTCAAAACTATTTAGTCAAATGTCTTTTACATTTGGTTTTCGATTGGTAATATACACATACTTTATTAGTTTCAAATGCTGAAAAATTGCGGGTTTGTCACCTTAACGTAAATGTTATCTTTCAAATACATAAAGGATATAAAGCTCACATACAAAAATTACTAATATCCTTAGATCAGTCAGATCATAGTAAACATTACTAACAAAATAATTAATCAAAGTGATCAAGGAACTTCTTTTATAATAATTAAAAAAAAATCAAATATTATAGGGTATTGTTAAAAAGATTGTTTTTGTTTTTTGTTAATGGGTATCGTCAAAAAGATTGTTGAAACCTTTGTAACATATACCTTTTTTTTGTTTGTTAAAAGGCTTTACATATACTATATACTTAGATTTACGAAAGTCGAACTAGTGATGCTTGAATCTCTTCGAGTGTCCGGCCTTTCGTCTCAGGCACCAAAGTCCATATGAACACGATCGTCAAAAAAGAAACTCCAGAAAATATAAAATATGTTCCTAAAATTCCAGTAACCCATATAATCAGTCTCTTGAAATTCCATAAATAATTGACTAGTAATATACTAAAGAAAAACAGAAATTTGAGAGGACATTCTACATTAACAGAAAATTCTCAAATTTTCACTTTATGTAATTTTAAAAGACATACGTGGCTTTTTTTATTATACATAAACGTGTACTTTTTAAGATAAATCAATAATTTTTTTTTTCATTTTCATATTTTTCTTATAATTTTTCGTATTATTGATTTTTAAAAACAAAATTTGCTTGATTTGTAATATTTTGAAGAAAAATCATGTCACATACTATTGTCTCAGTAAAACAATGCTCTTACTATTGTGTCTGTAAATTAAAAAAAAAAAGAAAAAAAAATCCTATAATAGTTTTTTTTTCCTATAATAGTTTGTTGATGGATAGAATTTTACCAGAAGCGCTCCATTGCATCATGAAATTGAAAGTATAAATGATAATCCAGCTGAAAAACCAGTTTGACACCGTTACAAGGCTACCGGCGGTGATTTTCACATTCACCGGAAATACCTGTCATATATGACGACCGAATCAATTACGATTTTTATTTATTTAAAAAAAAGGTTAATTATTTTTGGTTTAAAAGAAAAGTAAGCAAATACCTCGGACATTATTACCCATGGTAATCCACCTAGACCAATGCCAAAGGATGAGACATATAACCCTGTTAAATCACTTGGTTGATTATTAGTGTTGTTGTTTCATCAAGTAATATATGAATTAATCAAAGCAGTAACTTTGACTGAAGAGTAACTTTGGCATTTACGTACCATTAAACCGACGATTAACATAACGGAACAAAACTTCTGAAATTCACCATGCTTCTGCTCATGGAGGGAATTTTTTTTTTTTAAATAAGAAAGTCTAAAAGAATTGAAAAAAAAATTAGTTGGAACGATTAAATAGTCAAGTAGACTAAACCTGAAGATAATAAGAGAGGCCAATTAAAAATGAACAAACGCACAGACCGGTAGAAGAAATCTGCGAAGAAAAACAAATCATATGAATAATATATTTTTATTCAAGAAAATCGGTAACGATATGTTGAAATGAAATTCTAACCATAAGAAGTGGCCGGCGTCCCCATCGGTCGACGGTTAAGATGACAACTATAGATTGCGGTATCTGAAAAATAATAAGTTGTAGTCGAATTAAAAAGATTAAATTTTCAAAGATAAAAATAACAACGAATTGGATTTAAAAAAAAAGGAATAAATAATGTACCAGAATAATTGCAAGGATGGTTGTTCCTATGTCGCTTGGAAAACCTAATCCCACAAGACAATACATTTTTCTTTTTGACGTAAGACATTAATACATTTTAAAATCATGCGATTGATATATATATATATATATGCGTCATACAATATTAAAGTAGCTGTAACATGCCCTGGAAATTTACCGGCTTTATCGAAAATACGAGCAGCATAAGCAATTATCGCCGCACTCCCACAAAATTGTTGCATAAGCATTAGTCCCAATCCAATCTAACCGTTTTCACGAAAATCGAAATTAATAAACTCTAATATTTTATAGTGTAGATTACATTTTATTTACAAGTTAGATGAGACTTACGATTAACGAATGCGCGTTACCCATATGGAACAAATCTCTTACTCCACTTTGAGATTCTCTTCTGGAGATTTCCACTGTTTCCTGTTTCCTGTTTCATATATTTTTTGTTTTAATTTCTGTTTCATACTAAACTGTTTTCCTTTTTTTTTTTTTTGATATCAACCATAATTGCATATGACATACGTAACCATAGTAGTGGTATTTTGGATTTGGTTGGTTGTATTTCAGAGTTTTTTTTTCTTAAACAGAATATATAACAAATCTAGAAAAACTGATAAACATAGCATAGTTTTACTAGATCATTTAACGAAATTTCGCTCTTATTAATTTTGCTTTAGAATAATTAATTACTCTGATTTTAGCTGTTTCTTCGTGAACGTCACTATTTTCTCCCCTTAGTCTCTTCAAACTAACTTCAAGCTCTCGATCTTGACCATACATTGCCTAATAGGGGAACATTAATATGTAGACAGTGGTTGTAGTATTACCAATAAATACATTTTTAAATAATAAGAAAAAAACAACTGAAAGTTTTAGAAATAACAGCCATCTAGGAGATTCAGGAATGAAATATAAACACATCACTTGAAAAGCACATGGGATTGCACCTAGTCGTAGATCAAGAATTAGTTTAGTAATATGATTTAAGTTTTTTTTTTTTTTTTTTGTCAAACATAATATGATTTAAGTATAACTATTATATCTGAGATAGTTCATATGAGAAAAATATAGTTACTTAAAAGAGCTAATGTTCGCCAATGGAAAAAGTTTCCAGTGAAGAACATGAGTGAAATCCCAACACATTGTAGAAGCTGCAAGTTTAAACCCAAGATAATAATAAAAAATAGTTAAATATTGTGAATTTGAGAGTATAAGTTATTTGATATAATTTGATTTTGTGGTTTTCACCTGATTGGAATAAGAGGATCCACCGCGAAACGTTTTGGGTGTAATTTCTGCTATGTACACAGGAACCTGTTTATTTTGTGACCAAACGAGTAAACAAAATGGTGTAATACGACATTAGTTAATAACTATAAGACTATAAATATAGTTATTGAAAAGAGATGACAAAGTCAAATACCACATAGCTAACGAGACCAACCCCAAACCCCAAGAAGAGTCGTCCAATATATAGCAGCATAACATCCTTCAAATAATACACCACAAATAAAATGTTAACTTCTAAAAATAAAACACTGAAAATTATTTAAAAACTTGACCATGTGTAAGCTATAAATTTAAAGAAATGGAGACTTGGATTGAGCAGGCGACGAATATGACATCTGGATAACAAAAAAAACAACAAGAAATTGTTGAGGGGAAATATTTAAAATGAGACATGTTAATCGATCTCCATATTGAAGACCTTGAGGAAGTACTCATATGATATTTGAATTGGAAAATCCAAAATCAGCAGGAAATCAAACGAAAAGGAAAAAGATGAAGAAATCTCTCACGGCGCAGCCATAAGAGAAGGATCCAGCGACAGCGACGGATGTGCTAAGAAGAAGACCAGAAGTGAAGGAAGAAGGGCTTCTTGCTTCTTCTTCTTCTTCCTTATTCAGCAGAGGAGATTCGAGACTTTCAGATTCCATCTTCTTTCTTTGCTCCTTTATCGTTATCCTAATTTTGAATAGTCTTTTTATTTGGCCATGGTTCATTGGTCGCTATCCATGTGTTAGATTTTTTATTTTGTTTTAATAATTGCCTCATTTGAGTATTTTGTTCATGCCGTTTATAAATGGAGACGCAAGATCCGATTAGCAAACATAGTTTTAAATGGTACGTTTTTTTCTTCTATGGGCTATGGAAAAAATGGTGCGGGTTAAAAACCTGTAAAAAGATGGCGGTTAGATAATGACTTCAATTACTACTCCATTTAACTAACTCTTAAGTGTCTTACATGCTGTTTTATATCGTAAGAGAACGACATGTCATCATGAGTTTAATGCAACGGTTGTTTCACGGATCAAAAAAGTCAGGATCTAAAATTAAAAATAATTAGTAAAGGTTTTAAAATGGAAATAGTTAATAGTTGAGGGATTTTTCAGTCAAATAAAAACAGATGTAAATCACACACAATTTGAAAGGCCAGATGATGTGCCACGCTGGCGATCCGCGTGATTTCATATCTAACCAATCAGAGTTAATCATTTCAGCCTATATATGAAGAACGGCAAAACCCTAAAAGCCACTCAACTTCTCAATTCCTACACATCACTAGTTCAATTTCGCTTCGATTTCTTCAAAATCTTTTCAAATTGTTCTTCAGTTCTAACTTCGAATTAGACTATGAGTTCTGGCGCAGCAAGCGGAACGACCAAAGGTGGGAGAGGAAAGCCAAAGGCTACGAAATCCGTATCTCGTTCATCAAAGGCCGGTCTTCAATTTCCCGTCGGAAGAATCGCCAGATTCCTCAAAGCCGGAAAGTATGCAGAGCGTGTCGGTGCCGGAGCTCCGGTGTATCTCTCCGCCGTTCTTGAATACCTCGCCGCTGAGGTATTTTAGTAGTCCTGTCTTTCAATCCTTAGCTAGATTTTAAATTGAATCTGGAACTGATTCGATTCGATTTGGTTTTTATAGGTGTTGGAGCTCGCTGGAAATGCAGCAAGAGATAACAAGAAGACACGTATTGTACCAAGACACATTCAGCTTGCAGTGAGGAACGATGAGGAGCTTAGTAAACTTCTTGGAAGTGTGACGATTGCTAATGGAGGAGTTTTGCCAAACATTCATTCCAACCTTTTACCTTCAAAGGTTGGCAAGAACAAAGGAGACATTGGATCTGCTTCTCAGGAGTTCTGAGTTCTTCTTTTGTATTCATAGTTCAGTTTCTGCTGTTGGATTTCCCTTGTAAAATAGACCCTCAAGATGTTTTTGTGATCAAATTCGGTTTTAATCTAAGCATGTGGCTTTTGTAGAATGGTTCAATTATATAATGTTCGGAATGGATCGTATGTTTGATTCAATTTTGCCTATTGCTTTTTCGGTGCTAATTGAAACATTTACCAAACGCAAAAACATTTGCAAAACTTGTTTGGTCGGACCGAAACTAGGCTTGCTTCATTTGCAAATACAAATTTACCATAGCTTATATGTTTCAATCTTGATACTTAATCCCTCAAGAGTTTACGTTTACCTGAAGAAAATATTGATCCGTAAAGAAGTAAAATTCTTTAACTAGATTAATGCAACGAAAATTGGCATCAAGTCTTCTAAAAATAATGTTAAAGGTGAGATGGAGTTGTAGCTCAAATGGTAGAGCGCTCGCTTCGCATGCGAGAGGCACGGGGTTCGATGCCCCGCGGTTCCAACTTTTTCCTTTAGTTTTTGTTTTTACAATTTCTATAAAGTTCGATTGGCTAACTTTATTAGAAAAGGAAAAGCCATTATTCAATTAGTTTCAACTTTCAAACCTTTCAGGCCTTCCCAAATTTAAAATCTTGCGTCAGCTGACGTGATTTTTGTCTTCTTTTATGTTCCTTATGGAAAGCTCAACATCATAGTATGGTTTATTTCGTTTTTACATGCAAACGACCCAAATATTATATACATTTATATTTAGCAAATTCTGATAGGTTTTCCTTAAAAACCTAAATTGTTTTCCAACGCAAGTAAATTGAGAACATCATGATAACTATGATCATAGGGTGACAACTAAAAAGAAGAAGAGAACAAGACTAGACTTTGCGGTGAACTCAAATCGCCGGAGCGCCGATTGGATTAATCTTTCTGGAACGGACATAACTCAGAAACTGGCCGGGAAGTTCTTCTAGAAGTGCCTGCACCACCGACACTTGTCCACCTGCACACACCAAATTCAACATTTACAACCGAACCCAAAACGTATCATCGCTTTTAACACTATCCCTCTATGTAAGCATCATGCCTTTGTATAGAATTTTGTAGATGAAGAAATCAAATGTACTCACTATGTATTTCTTTCATAGGAACGAACTGAACGATGTCCCGTGTAGCTATCCGACCAGTAGAGCTCTCTAACCGTCGGCCATTATCAGCATCAAGAATCTGAAATTTTTTACAAGGCCAAGCTTTAATATTATTGAAATGAGACAAAGCTAAAAGTCTAACTAAACAAAAACAAAATTTGTACCTCCATTTGTTTGAAGTCTGTGTTTCCCACTCCTACGATAAGAACTGACAAGGGAAGATCAGAAGCTCTCACCAATGCATCTACTGTACCCGCCATGTCTGTAAGGACTCCATCCTATTCACACAACCAGAACATTTTGACATTCAAGCTATAGAGAGATTCACTAGTAAATCTGAATTAAGTCAAGAGTCATTACGTATCCAAGTTTTCTGTCTCTTACCGTAATGATGAGCAGAACAAAGTACTTGGGACAGTTTTCTGAGACTGACTGTGAAGCAATATTAGCAGCCTTGTCCACCACGTGGCTGAATAGAGTTGGTCCAGCTAGAGCAACATTGAGAAGAGCACTCGCATAAGCTGCCATGATTCCTTCAACTCCAACAACCTGAAGAGGATAAGTGAATATGAAGCTATGTGACAATTAACAAGTAGTTTCGAGAATGCAATGTTTCATGGTTCTGATATAATAAAAGAGACAAAACTTCATTCTAGTCTATTTGTAAATAATATACACTACGCGCATAAGATATCAGCTCCAATGGTTCTTTGTCTCGTAAGTTACCTCGTCGCCATATGAGGCTCCATTCAAGTTAAAGCATGGGACACAGAACCATCAGATGTTCTTCCTCCAAAATCCCAGGCAGGAAACCGCTTATCAGAATCATAAAACTGGATGACCTCTCCTACTTCCATAATAGCCTAAAGAAAGATGGAAACCAAATTATTGTTATAAATACGATATATCAAGGGAATCACCACACTGAGAGAAGCAGTAATGAAATATTACTACATCAAAATAATAAACTCGAGGGTCTTATACTCAAAATACGCATAAGCCACTTCTTGAATGGCCAAGAAATTTATTGGCACTGAGGATACAGATCACAAGCATAAATCTGAGTTCATACAAAAGAATTGGAGGTGGAACAATTGGTACCTTCTGATATGAGTTTAATCTGCCTGATGAATCAACGTAGTGCAAAGAACTTGGAGTTCGGGGATCGCCATTTGAAGCTGGAAGACAAACCATCAATCTCAAAACTCAAGGTTTCTAAGATGATAAGATATATATAAAGTAGAAGAAGGTCAATCACCAGTGAAGTCAACTGCAACCATGAAATTAAGTTCGAAGCCGCTGGATATGTAATCAAGAAAACTGTATTGAACTTTCTCCACAAAACGATCCACGATGAACTGGCCTTTCAAAACCTACAAAATCCCAATAAAATATTCAAGAAAACAGATGCAAATAACTATCTATTACACAAATGGAAAGAGTAAGCACCTTGTTGCCGTGGATAAGAGATGGATAGACAAAGTTTGCACCCTCTTTTTGGAGACAAAGTCTCTCCAATTCAGCTACAGATTTCTCAGTTTTTCTGCGAGGTTCAGTACAATTGTCAGTAACAAAAAGCAATCTATGCTGAGACCCACTAGAGGTTGAAGGTTAACATGTTAACCAATAAGCTCATGATTCCCACTAGTATTGAAATCAAAGCACTCGATAACCAATGGTGTTTCCTGCATAGAAAAAATTAACAATTTAACATAATGATTACTTCAAACACAGTGAATTACCGTAAAAAAACTAGCTTACTTTGCTTCCAAATTGCTGCATAGTCAAGCACACATGCCTCCACATGGGATTGAGGTTGTTGTCCACTACCTCTGTTCGACAAATCGGGACTGCAGCACTGGTCTCAACAATTCTTGAAATTCTTAAGAAAGGATCCTAGAAAGAGAAACTAAGATGATAATTTGGAACTATTATATTGTTACCAAACAAGACAAGAATGCATAAGTTTGCACATACACTCTTAGAGAACAAGTCCTTGTTATCCAAATTGACATAGCGAAAGTTAATCTCAACGACAGTTTTAGAAGCAACAGTTTCTTCAGCTTGAACAGAGAGTATTCCCAATTGTCTACTCACTCCAGCTCCAAAGTTTCCAGTAAGATTTAATGTCACAGTCCGGTTAGGTCTTGTCATAATCTGGTGATTGGAAGAGCAACGGAAATGAAAAATATAAGAGATGTTGTACACAGAGAGCAATAACAGAAGTTAATGGCCAAACAACAATAAACCCATCGAGTAGTAGTGTCCGATTACTGAATAGATTTACCTCGGACAGAACACATGTGGCTTCTCCCAAGAAATCCTGGTCCTGCAGCTTTAATGTCTACAGAGTAATACAGTATATTGAAACCATTTGTGAGGTGTAACATTCATAATTAAAATGAAAAATTTCTTATCAACTGGATTTTACTATCAATGAAATAGTACCTTCACTGGCACATTGTGATATCTAGTATCAACATCATACACATGAAAACTGACAAGAAAAAAGAGTAATATAAGTTCACAGTATTCTAGTGGTTAAACATGTGCAACTCATGAGAAAAAAATCGTTCAGGGGAGCATACACTAATGTCTGAACAGCTTCAAACTGAAAGGAGACTGTTATCTTCTCAATCCACTTAGGATTCAAGTCGTTAAGTATGACTTCCGTACGGCCAATTTCCTCAAGCTTCCCATCCTTTTTTCTCAACATGACAGCCATCGGATCACTCTACAAAAAATTAAAATTCATCAACTTCACATGTGAAGACAGGATTCAGTCTGCAGTACATGGAAAGAATACTCTGAATTATGTATGGATAAATAAATGGTCAGGGCATACCTTAGATGTGATGTCACGGTCAACCAAGTTTAAAGCCGACAAAGATAACTGACAAAAACACCATTGCAAAGTGTTAAACAAAATTGAAAGGTAAACATATGACACAAGAAGTATGATATTTCATGAATATGAAAATGCAAAAGCAATAGTGTAAACCCATAAATATGAAAATGCAAAAGCAATAAGTAAAACAATTGCTACTTGCCAACAATCTAGTGAATGGCATTGCCCAAAATTGTCATTAACAAGCAAATCATAAAGAAATAACTTAAAGCCATCCTTAAGTCACAATAACAAATCTGAAGGACAACAGTAGTGCAAAGGTTTCTTCTTGCTTTTTTGATGAAATAGTGAAAATACTAAATGGTTGCACTGAAGCAAATATTAAGAAGAGTTATCTTGTGTTCTGTTACTTGGCAATTTACAACAGACAACCAAAAGCTAAAAGATATTAAATTGATGTGATTGCATTGTCTGGGCACTTTCTCAGATACCAAACAGTAAGCAAAAGAGGTATAATATATACTTTTCTCTACAAAAGAAGATTCAATAAACAAACCCCACGCAAAAGAGAGAGAAATAACATGGACAAAAACTGAAGACAAGTCAATGGTTGGCTCCATAAGAAAAGTATAAGACATGTGGAATATCTTATCCATTATTGTATTCAATATGGATAAAAAAAGAAGAACAAGGATCCCTAAAGCACAAGTCTTTGTGTGTTTTTTGGTAGATTGTTTTGACTTATAAATTATGTTGTTCAGAAGACAAAAAAACCCTAAGGTTGGGATACCTCGATTTGGGAAAAGAGAGGGTATTGACCACGAGATCTGAAGAAGAAATCGACGGCGTCGTTATGCGCCGCATTGTTGGGGATGGATGAGGTGGGTCTCTGCTGGACCCCTCCAATGGCTTGTTTGCCTCCTTTCACATCTCCAGATAAACAACCTCCCATTCTCTCTAAGATTAAACCCTAGAATCACAAATTTCAAGTTAGATTAATTAAACCCTAGAATCCCGAATTTTTACAATGCAGGTTATGATTAACACAAGACCCCATTGTTCTTACTACCTCTATATATGTGTATTTAAAGCGAAGAGATGCGCGTCAGAAACAGAAAATTTTCAGGAAATTTGTTCGATCATAACATCACCTTCCAAGAAATAGATAGAAACGGATAAAGTTGAATTGCGTTTGGGAGTTTTTTCCTGATTTTTTCATTCTGACTCGGATTCAGCTTTTAATTGATTCCTTGTATTTAACGCTTTTACCAGCTTTTCTATTTTTATAAATTTCCTTTTGACGTAAGACATAGTTTAAGACAAATACCAAAGGTTATTAGGGTGTTGATTTTATTGAAGTTAAAACTGTGCGTTTTAATTTACATGCCATTTTTTAAAATGTATAAACTGACATTGACCTTGAAAATTGATACCAAAAGTCCTGACAACTCATAGAAAGTCTAAAGCCTACAACAAAAAGTAGAGTAATAGATTAGAAAAGGAATTGTACAACAAAAGTAGAGTGATTTCAGTTTCAAAACCTGACTTTGCAATGCTTCCTGTTTTTACCAAGAATTGATGGTTTAGTTTGTTTTTAGTCAAATCAATAGGTTTGCCACTAAAATATAGGTCAAACTTTAATTCAACACGGAGAAAAACATACGGTTTCTAATCCAGATAAATTTTTACATCAATTCCGTTATCAATAAGGGACTGGACAACAGCTCTGATTTTCCCTTCAAACTTGTCTTGGTCTCGTGGCGTATACGAGGCCGTGTAAACATCAGCCTCTTTCGCACGTTCAGACAAGATCCTCCCTATGGACATACATGCCGGGATATCACATCTTGACCTCAACACCGCCTTTACGTCTTTCGAGTTTGTTCCCGCGACAGCAACTTGCTTGCATGTGACACGGTGGGTGAGCGATGCTGAAACAAAGCGTTTAGAGATGAAGACATCGAGAGTGAATGGTTCCATGTATGCGACTGTCCGTTGCTTGAACGACACATGCTTGTCTGGATTCTTAGACTTTTTCTCCTTTTGGTATGTGTATGGTCGGCTTGTGTCATCGTCCATATAGTCTTCTACACCAAAGAAGCTTCTCGGTGCAAAAACAGGCTGTCAAGAATGGCAAAGCCAAGTCAAATTATATGAACAGATATACAAAAGACTCAGAAACAGTAAATTGCTTTATCGAAAGACCTAATATTTAGAACAGAGCCCAAACTAACTGATTGTAAAGTAGACTCAATAAACTTCATTAACATCCATGTAGCTATTGCATATTATTGACTCAACTAAAAGGCCGACTACAATTATTGGCATTATCAAAGAACAACAAAGCACAAAGAGGTAGAACAGTAAAGCCATTTACATTTATGAGCTACATTTCATATAACTTGGTTTGCAACGAATTTGTGTTCTGCTCATACAATCCATCAAAACTTTATTTAGCAATCAGCACTAAAGCTAAAGAGAGTGGTTATACATCGGATAAAACACATTTAACATTGTTTTCAAGCCGATCTAGTTATAAGATTTCAATCAAACAGGGGTCACAGGGAATTGGACAAGACTGTACACAACGGATTCCAAACGAATTCTCTTCATCTACTAATTCTAGTAAAAATCAAACAATTTGCTCAAGTAATTTCAAAGTGCAAGGATGGTGGCGTACCTGCCCATGGTGGAACCCACGACTGGTTTGGCACAGAAAAGGTCTAAGCTTTTCTCTGTTACTTCCACAAATCACAGCTTTACCTATGGAATACTTGGCAAGCACTTGCTTCAACATTATATCTGCACCAACCAACAGAAAATACCTCAGTAGAATTCAGTAACTAGGAAGAAGCGTGCTCATAAACACATTCTATCAAACTGTAAAATCTATAAATTAACTCTGCAGGTCAGTAAAGAAACAAGCTTTCTTCTTGTGTTCATTCCATTACTGACATCCCAACATATTAAAGAGTTCTCTCATTGCCCAGAAATCGAAACCATTTGGAATAAGAAATAAATAAGGTAACGTTGACTTTTATCGATAACAATCTACAGAATTCTAACATCCATCACAAAACATAGGTTACAACAAATGGAGAAAGATACAGAACAGCTAAAAGCTTGTGCCAAGAGTGTATAACTCCTAATTGTTAGTATGATATCAAATTGACAGCTGGTAAGCTCTGGAAATGCAAAAAGGATAGAAAAGATTAAGGAATTTCGAACTCAAACAATCATGAACTAAAATCATTTGAAGAACAAACCCACAATGTGATCATAAACAAATTCACTTCTTTTATAACACAAATGAACTCTGTATCTGGAAGCCAAATTTGGAGAAGATAAAAATGCTCTAACGCACCTGAAAATCGATGGCCAGAGCACGACGGGTGGATTTTGCAGAGAAGACACTCAGAAAAGAAGAAGTTGCAACTCACAAGATACGAAGTGAGAAACCAAATTCAGAGTCAGTAAACTAAATTAGGTCGCCCCATAATCCTCTGATCTTTGGTGCTCGCCATGGCTGCCGAGGGTGGAAGTGTTCGTCGGAGCTCGAAACAGTGAGCTTGGTTGATTTCTAAAACCCTAACATTGCAAAAGTATCTCATTTTCTGACTTTTCTATAAATCTTGCTCGTCCATCCTCGAAAATTTGCTTATTTTTAATTTCCCCCCTACAAATAGCTAATATACCTCTTAAGACCCAACAGGCCAATACTATGATACTATCTCTCTCAATTAATGAAAAAACGATCACTGGTTTTTAGAAGATTTTTCTGGTTTTACACCGGGTTAAAGACATTAATTGGAACTCGGACCGAATCAGCTGGGTGAACCGGATGGTTTCTTGTTTAAGCTGAATAAAATCGCGGGGTAAAGTGCTGGTGGGGGTTTCGGTACCTCTAAAAATCAAACCCGCGATTTTTTCAATTTTAGGGTTTTAGAAATCAAGCTCACTGTTTTGGCCATCGATTTCCGGATGCGTTAGAACAGTTTGATCTTCTCCAAAATTTAGTTTTCAGGTACAAAATTCCTTGGGAATTTCAGGGTGCCAGTAGTAGCCAGTAGAAATGCCGCCAAGAAAGAAGCCCAAGTCTTCAGCTTTGAAATCAAGCAAACAATCTTCAGCCAATCATTCTTCAGAACCTTCCACCTTTGGAATCCAGCAGTTGTTCCTTCGACATATTCAGAACTCTCAATCAACGTCGAACTCTCATACCTCTACTGCCAACCCAGTTGATCCCCAGAATGTCAATGGGCTTGCCTCTGACGCCGGAGTTTTAACGCCTCAAAACCCTCAAGGCACGCTGGATGAGTCCAGAGATGAGGACCAGCAACTCACAGAGGCATCTCCTGAGATCTCCAAAAACCTTAAGCGCTTCAAATTCTCTCCTGGAATGGTGGTTCCTTTTCTTATATTTCGTTTATTTTATTTTAATAGTTTCAGTTTGTGATATTTTGTTCCTTGATTTCTGGCTAATGTAATTGCAAATTTATACTCACTCTATAATACCTGCCCGCATGGTTGAGTTACTAGTGGTCGTGTAATTTTTACATACTTGCTTTTGTCTTGATAGCTGATAAAGCAAAGCCAAGATGATGGTGGTGAAGAGATTACTTGGAAAATCTCTCCGGTAAATGAAAGACTTCGGGCAGCTGCCAAGCAAATTCCTAAGATGATGGAGTTGACAGAAAATTCAGTAGGGGTTAAATCTTCTACCATTCGCTCTTGCTCTATGGACAAGGTATGGTTCGTTTTGGTTTTTGTTTTTTCTTTGATCTATTGTTGATTCGGTAGCTGCTTCATTTCACTTCTTCACATCGAAGTTGAAATTAGCTAGTGCAGAAACAACATCCTACATCAGGTATAACTTCCAAGGTTGAGCAGTGGTTATCTTCACCCTCGAAAAAAGCTTCCAAAAGACCAGATTTTGCAACAAATAGGGTCATGAAAAGGGTAAATCCTTCCTCAGATGCGGAGTTCGAAATTGTTAACACTTCTTGTAGTGGAAACAGTCCTTTCAAGACCCCACCATCACTTTCATGCTCTCACAACAAGGTGAATTTCTTTCCTAATAAACAGATGAATGATCACATTTTATCTACTTCCTAACTTTGCTCTGTTTATGTTCAGCTTCTATGTACTGTAACATGCAGAGGAGCTTGTGGATTTGCGGGGGCTGGGCAGCATAAAAAGGTATGATTTGACACTTTATGCAATCTTTAGATGCTGACCAAAGGCATCTTTTTAATATATGTCATATGTTTCATCACTTCCATCTGTGGTTGATCTAGACTACATGCACTATTTTCTGTAGAACTTGTTTCCTACATCATGTCAATATATTATTTCTGCATATTGCCTCTTTTTGTAGGCCTTGCTTGACCTGTTAGATCAAGTGGAGGATGTCATTTCAGTTGATGACAAAACAGCTGATGATGTGGGGACTGTGATGCCCCAAGTTCAAGTTAAAGACGATAACATCTGTTCTGTCGTTGAATACGCTGTAGATGGAGGGCCAACTACTCTCCTAGAAAAGCCTACTTCAATAAATTCAGATAGCTATTTCCTTGTATTGGAGGTAAAGTTGCCCTTTATCGTCGTTGGGGGGTAGCAATGTGGTTTTTATGTGAAGGTTACTCATTTCTAGAATTGTATTTCAGGTATCTGAGAAACATGGCTTGGCTGGCTCTTCTAGGGGTCAATGTCCTTATAAGGTTTGTCGTGTATTCAGATGTTTATTTCTTGTACATGCGCATATTTGCTGACTAAGTTTCTCTCAGGTTCTTCGCCTGCTAGACGAGCTTACTGGAGTAGAATGCGCTTTGTATCTCTGGGACGAATGGTACTTTTTTTCTTAGATGAAATTTTGGGAGATCTCTGCTTTTCAGATCAAATTGCTGCAAATATAGCAAGCGGCCTTTGCTTCTCCATTCAATGTTTGATGAATCTACTACGCCTTGTTCTTTGATGTCTTGGTCTCAATGCTCTTGCCATTTTGAGTTTCCAATTGTGGGCTAATAGCATACTACACATTTTCTTGTTGTTGATCTTTCTGAATACTGAAGGCTTATTGTTACCAGGTTTTACAGCACTGTATCACCAGGAGATTCAATCAATGTTATTGGAGAGTTTGATGGGGATGGCAAGTGTGATGTGGACCATCAGAATAATTTCTTAATTGTTCATCCTGATACCCTTGTTGCTGGAACTAGGGTATCTTTTCCTCTTCCCTTTATGGTTTCTGATTACGAATACCAATCTTCTATGCGATTAATTTATTTCTTCTGTTTTTGTTCTGAACAACTGTCCTACCTTTCAGGTTGCAGCAAGTTTCGGTTGCCCAAGGCGAACCGTGCTAGATGAGAGGCTCAGATCCAATGAACATGCTACAGCAGCCTTGCTTGGAACCTTGCTATACCAAGTTTTTCAGGTTTACTACAGTATGGAATCTTTGATGAGACTATTCTTTTGGACAAGGAGTGTTTTATTTTGTTTTGCTTAATGTCTTGCAATGTATTGATCTGTAGTATCCATTTAATTTGTTTTCCAGGCTGGTCTCATGCAAGAGTCTCCATCTGTAGATGGTTTACAGGAATATGCGAGCGTAGTGATTGTGAAGAATATTGAAAGCTTATATGCATGTGGAGGTTGATTACTACCTTACGTGTTCCTGTTTTTTAAAGGTTTATGCACTTATTTAGCTAGGATACCTCTATATTATAATTTTGAATTTAATGGCTTTTAAGATTCGCATTGCTTCAAATTTAGTTTTGTTTTTATTACGAAAATGCTACGAATTGACCCAATGAAATGCACTTTATCATTTTCTTATCTGGTCATATGTTATCTACAGTGCAAGAAGGAGAAGTGAAAGCAACTTTACTTGAAGCTATCCCAAAAATGTTGAATTGGATTCATCATTTCAGATATTCAAAGGTACACCTGCATTTTCCTATTTATGATTCTTTCTTCAGTTACTTATGGCTGTTATATCACTGTTTCTTAATTGAACGTAATTTTTGTGGCTACTCTTCTGCTTGGCCGCCCTTCAGATATTTTTATAGTAAGCCGTGTACATATTAGATTGTGTTATGATCTTAACTTTTTTTGTGTGTTGGACTTGTTTTGTCATGGGTGTCCTTGTTTGGTAAGCACAGATTTTTCCTGTTTTCTGTTATGCTTCCTTTCACCAACAGATACCCAATAGCAAAGGTCATAACCATGATCGTATTGGCAGTAATTTTTACATTTATTTTAGTGTCGAGGCAAAAACATCTTAACTCATGGCATGGTCGTTATAACAGGACTCAAGGATATCAAATGTTGATTTTGGTTCTACCATTGGGCAGAAAATGGTTAAGATATCTGAGGTAAGAGCTCTCACTACTCTCTCCCTTTCAGTCTTCTTAGGATTTCATTTTCTTCAGGTGAAGAACAAAACCAATTTGTTGGTCCAAAAGTTGTTTACTTCATCGATTCAAGCGGATGCATCCTTTTTAAACCAAGCTAATAATTTGCCATCATTGCTTAATAACCGTTGTTTATTTTAAAGCAATCCCTCCAGTGAGACTTTTAATATATATAAACAAATATTTTACCTCAGGTAATTGATATCGAGGAGATGTCATGGGCTCCTAAATATGGTCTGAAGGGGATGATTGATGCTTCAGTCAGAGTGATAGTTGAATCTGACATGAACACAAAGAATGAGATGATAATGCCCCTTGAGTTTAAATCTGGAAAAGCTCCTAGGGGTCAGGTCTGTACGGAGATCTATCTGGATATTCAGTTGAAAATTGAAAGTTTCAAAAGCTTATTAAAAACTAAGCGCTTGATCTTTATTGTGTTATGCAGTCATCAATGGAACATTCTGCACAGGTGATCTTGTACACGCCTCCTTATGTCTGAGAGGTGCTTATGGCCTGTCTTTTTTTTTCCCCCTCCTTTGTGCTGGAAAACGGACAGCAGTTTACACTTTCATATTTATATCACATTTTCTACTTTGCAGGTACCTGAAGCATATAGACAATGGTCTTCTGTACTATCTACAGTCAGACCAGACACAGGTAAGTCAAGATGTTGTGTGCCTTTCTTTGGTCTCAAGATATTGGGAGTGACTAAGCTTTCAATGCTCACTTGTAAAGGGAATTTCTGTTCAAAGATCAGATCTGGTGGGTCTGATTATTCGTCGTAATGAACTTGCAAATGACATCCTCGTGGCGTCAACAACCCAAAAACTGCCGCCAATGTTACGGGTATGCTCTGATGTCCAGTGATGACAATTTTTCTTGGTAATATTTACTAGATATGATATGATATATTATTTTGATGCTAGAATCCAAACATGTGCCGGAACTGTCGCCATCTGGATGTTTGCACGATTTATCATAAGGTATTTTCTTGTTTCTATGATGAATAATGCTTGGTTCTATAGTTTAAGCATGACGGGGTTGAAATTTTAATTTGCATGTTACTGTCTGACTTAAATGTATTCCATCTCGCTAAATAAGTAATCAACCATTGGTTTATATCACATTCTTTATACTAGCAACCTGAATTAGATTTACCTTTTGTTATCTGTTGCTGCATATTAAGCTTCTAGTTGGTCAGAGTAATTGTGCATGTAATCCTGAGAGTAAACTACATGTTTCAAGCATGTTTGGGGGAAGGGTTGCACGTCCATCTTTATGTTGTCAACCTTCATCATAACTTATCGGATTGAAGCTTCTAAAAAGTCTTGTCTGCTTGCCCCAGGCAGATGGTGGAAACACAGAGAGTAGCGGACTTGGTGATATCTTTGACACACATGTTTCTCATCTTTCAACTTTGCATTTCAATTTCCTCCGACACTGGAACAGGCTGATTGACTTGGAAGCTAGAGAGATGCAGGTCAGCCTTGAAGACCCGCTATTTTTACTGGAGTACAAAGTTAATGTTTTTCTCTTCATTGGCCATCTTATATCTGTGTTTGTTTTCAGCTTCTACGGAAAGACATTGCGCATCCACATGGTTCAAAGGGCAGCCACTCAGCTAGTTATCTTTCTTCTATGGTTCTTGACTTGACAAATGGGTTTCAGCATCATAACTCTCACAAAGAAACTAGATTCATCTATCGTTTTGTACGCAAAAATTCATATGAATCTAAAGAAAGAGTACCCAGTGAAGATACTATTAGGGCTGGAACCGCTGGAACTGATGACCTGGATTGCAAACTTAGAACTGGAGATCGTGTGTTACAATTAATTTCTTGATTCTTCTTTTGTCATGGTTAATTTGAATCAATAAATTAGTTGCACCCGAGAGTATTCTTCCAGATTTTCCAAACAATTCTCTTGCTTACCAGCATGCATATCTTTCTGAAAGTCTTAGATGCGGCAACTTGTGATCACTTTTGAACTTAACAAATGATTCCACTTGAGACTATTGTTGTCATTTACCATTTTTTCTTTCCGGCGATTTTTCTACTTTCACTCTTAGTTTATGATGTTTCCCTTTTTGTTGGTTATAAATTTTCATTTCCAGATTCTTCGCACAGAAGTCAGTCACCTGACCGTTGCAAATGGGATTATAGCAGATATTAGCCGCATTCATGTATCAGTAAGCACACTAATCCTAGATTTCTTTGAACAGTCTACAGATTTAGCTTAGTTTGTCTGGTACAATTTATCTTGCTGTTTTCACTCAGACATGTCTAAAGAGTTCGGTGTTTACTTTTTGCTATTTCAATCCTTAGGTTTCTTTATCCAAGCCATTACGTCTTCCTTGGAGTGAACCTTCTTCTGAGGTATCTAATCTCTCTCATGAGATATGGAGAATTTACAAGGATGAATTCATGACATCATTTTCGGTTATGAGGTGATTTGTAATTATCCATTTATCCATTTATTGATCCTACCTACATGGGTTGTCACAATACTGAATAATGATCTTCTTATTGTTCAAGGTTCAATCTCATGCAGCTTTTCATACAAAATGGATATAGCATCAGGAAAATGATTGTGGATCTTGAGGTAAACTGTCTTATTTATCTTTTTTTTTTTTTCAGATTTCCCCTGGATGATGATGCCATTTGTTTTATATACCCTTCTTCACAGATTCGTTTTCTCTTCTTTCTTTTCCATGCCTCTCTAGCCTCCTAGATTTGAAAATGGATCAATTCTGAGCCAGGATCCTGCAATATCATATATTTGGTCAGAAAAGAGTTTAAATAATGATCAGCGCCAAGCTATACTTAAGGTCACTTCATGATTATTTTTCATTGATCTTGTGTTGAATGTGCTATACTTATTACTTAAGGCGTGTCTGAAGGACACTCTTCTTTTTTTGACAGAGCTCATAAAGAACTTGCTTGCTTGCTTTATTTTCAGATACTCACTGCAAAGGACTATGCTTTAATATTAGGAATGCCTGGAACAGGAAAAACCTCCACGATGGTCCATGCTGTGAAAGCTTTATTGATCAGAGGCTCATCGATTCTACTTGCATCTTACACAAACACTGCTGTTGATAATCTACTTATCAAATTAAAAGCACAGGTCCTATATCATCGATTCTACTTATTTTTGTGCACGTCAAAAATCGGGTGGTCCACTCATTCTTTTTCTTTTGTTATATGATTTTCTCAATAGTTCTGTTTGTAATGTCACATTTTCTCTTCTATTTTGTTAGCACATGATGCATAAAAACCTGTAAGGGTACAAAGGTATTACATATAGAAGGATAGGAAGAATTTGTGGGAAAATCAACAAATAAACTGCATGAGTTTCTGTCCTTACGAAAGAGTGAAAAAACCTTTGTCTTACTTACTTCAACTGTCTTCTTTTAGACATGTAATACATGTGGCATACTATTTTTATAACACTCGCAGGGAATTGAGTTCTTACGTATTGGTAGAGACGAGGCTGTCCACGAAGAAGTTCGAGAAAGTTGCTTTTCAGGTTTGCAATACATTCTTCCAACTATCATAGCTTCGAAGTCTTCTCAATGTAGTGGAGACTTATCTTTGTGGCAGCTATGAATATGTGCAGTGTCGAGGACATCAAAACAAAGTTGGACCAGGTCAAAGTTGTGGCCTCTACCTGTTTAGGAATCAATAGTCCCTTGCTTGTGAATAGGCGATTCGATGTATGCATTATTGATGAAGCTGGCCAGATTTCCCTCCCTGTATGATCTCTCATTCCTTGCCATTAGGTTGAGTAGAAATGCAACTCTTACGTAGACAACTCGGATATTGTGATATGCTTTCGAGGGCTATGGAATTAGATAGCATAGTTTTGTTTAATGCAAGAAATTTAGATAAGCCACTTTTGTACATGAATTGAAAGTTAGAGTTGACAAAATTGAGTTTGAGGTGGAATAATATTTAAGAATTGCATGGTTTCTTGTACTGATCAGGTTTCGAGAGGACCCTTGCTGTTTGCCTCTACATTTGTACTTGTTGGTGAGCACTATCAACTACCGCCACTAGTGCAGGTAAGTATTTACTACCTCTTTTGAGACACCTCTATATTTTTCCTAGTAGCTTCAGCATCATTGTTGTGTTGGTGAAATCAGAGTACAGAGGCTAGAGAGAATGGGATGGGTATAAGCTTGTTTCGCAGGTTATCAGAAGCCCATCCTCAGACAATTTCAGTGTTACAAAACCAGGTTGCCCTTATCTACTAGGTTGAAATTATATTAGTTTGTGTTGTTATTAGGTATGCCTTTCTGCTTTATTAAGACATCTTTTATGTGCAGTACTGAATGTGTCAAGGTATAATGGAACTATCAAATGCCTTGATATATGGAGACAGATTATGCTGTGGTTCTGCTGAAGTAGCTAATGCCACACTTGTACTTTCTACTTCCAGTTCTACTTCCCCATGGCTTAAAAAGGTCAGTGTGTTTTTCTTAAATTTTTTATAAGTTAGAGGCATCTTCAAGCAACTCAGAACATTTTAACCTATAAAATATGTTCCTTCTGCAGTTCTGCTTAAAACTCTAGATACTTGGATGGCATTCAGTTATGCAATTAGCCTATGAAAACTTCACCGCCACTTCAGATATTGATGTGATGCTTAGATAGACAAACATTTTACTTGGCAGTTGGCTCTAGTCGCTTTTTCGTTGTGTAGGTTTTGTCCACTAATAATCTAATTGTAGTATCTTAATTGTTTTGTGTTTCCATCAGGTTCTGGAGCCAACCAGAACAGTTGTATTTGTTAATACAGGTTTTTGGCTACTTACTAGTTACTTTTTCTTCACATGAGCTCTATGCCATATGGGATGAATTTTTCACGAGAGGTAATATGTTTTTCTAGATATGCTGCATGCTTTTGAAGCTAGAGATCAGAATGCGATCAACAATCCAGTTGAAGCTTCCATAATAGCTGAGGTACTGTTTAGTATGAAAGATGCATTTAAACTAAAGAAAAGAAGGGCTTATACTTTTTTCACTTAGATTGTAGAGGAGCTAGTGAACAATGGAGTGGAAAGTAAAGATATTGGAATCATTACTCCTTATAACTCACAGCGAGCCTTATTCAACACGCAATTCCAACGACTTCTGTGGAGATACATACTATTGACAAGTATCAGGTTTGGCTCTAGGACCTATCGTTCTTCTTCTTTTTTTAGCGTAAGCTCGCGTTCCTCAATAACCAACCTTTGATGAGCTCACATGGTTTAGGGAAGAGATAAAGACTGCATATTGGTATCTTTTGTGAGATCACGGGAGAAACCAAGGAGCTCTGCTGCTTCACTGCTCGGAGATTGGCATAGGATCAACGTTGCTTTGACACGAGCGAAGGTGAGACAGAGAAACCACATGGATATGTTGTTGAATAATGCTGTTTATTCCATTGATGATTGATTGAAATTTTGGTTTGGTTTGGACAGAAAAAAGTTGATAATGGTGGGATCACGAAGAACACTCTCAAGAGTTCCCACTTCTGATGCTTCTTCTGAACAAGGTTAATGAGCAGTCAGGTATCTTGACTCTTTTGCCGGGGATCTAAAACCATAACTCATCAAGAAACGTTTCAAATATCACAATTTAACTTGTATATCTGTTTTTGTCCAAAAGGAATGATGATGTATAATTGATTAACTTTCCGAATCTGATTTTGTTAATAAGAAAGAAAAAAAGGAGAGCACGAATCACTTGCATAGTTGCATGAATGGAAAAGCAGAAATATTGTCATCATTAAAAACTTATGATTGTGAATTAACCAACTCTTTTTATTCATGAAATAGTAGAAGTTCGGAATTTTCTGTGTTTTTTTTGTCTGAACTAAAAATGTATTGAGCAAGTAAGCTCAGAGGATATAACCACATACCAAACGATACACACAAACTACCCAGGTCTAGAGGTTGACCTCCTTATTACATCAATCTCTTCTTTGGAAACGAAACAGCTTTTAGCCCTGAAGACCAATGATTCCTGCAAAATGATCGATCAAAGGGCAGTCAGTTGATCCTTTGTGAGTCTAATAGACCACTTGAGAAGTTATTAGAAATGAAACTTGGTATCAGAAGATGTGGTTCTGTGGACTGAAGTCCGATGAGCATATCTATAGTTACTTTCAGACAGAAATGATATGCAAGGTGATCTATTTTCAGCCGAACGGCCCAAACCCAAAATGCAAGATGATTATACAAAACCAAGATGAACCCCGAGTTGCCAAAGAATCAATGGAGTTGAAGGTGACAGTGATGGTAATGATCCAGCTTCTGATAGATTATAGATATGATTTTCCACAGAAGATGTGACAATGACAAAAAATGTGGTTCAGTTTTACTTACCGCAAGCAATACGGCCACCTGCATTTCCAGTAGACGCGCTGAGTTCATGGCCTCCTGAAAATGTAAGAAAGCAATGCGTCTAGGTTATAGTGTTCTTAGGATGGATGTTGTTAAATCATAAGCATTATCCAGGACATGTCCTCAATTTCACTGGGTAACCTTTAAATTCTGTAAGCTTGATAAGGAAATTGAAAAAAAAACCTAAAAAATAAACGATAGTCAAAGGTTCATTCTCTGAAACCCTAGCCTGAACAATCGTCGCCTTCTCCAGAAATATCAATCTACTTCGCTTCATTCCAAGGTTCGAACAAGCACCTCCTCTTTCGTACATATCTCTGTAGTCTCCTGTGTTTTTACTTTTGTTTGTGTTTGGTTTCGTTGAATCATGATTGCTCTGTAGTGATTGATTTCTTTGTTGTTGGATCGATTGCAGATTAGATGAAACTGGATCGGATCTTGCTCTAGATCCGTTCTAGTTTTTTTTTTTTCGTTTTCCTTCTCAAATCTCTCCGATCCAGATTCAAAGACTAGAATCAAAAAAGAAAGAAGAATTCGAGAATATGGCGAATAGCAAATACGAGTATGTGAAGTCATTCGAATTGGAGGATGAAGTCATGCTTCCTAACTTGATGCTTGTTCGGATCGACGGTCGTGATTTTTCTAGGTAAATTTCTCGCCTTTGTTCGTTAATCGAGAGGAGAGAGATATAGTCTACAGATTTATATATTATGAAATTTATCACTATTCTTTATAGAATGTCAATGGTGATGGTGCGTACTGTGTAGATTGTAGCCTCCTCTGAAATATTTTGAGGGGAAATAATGACTAAAGACAGCGTTTTTTATTGCAATTTTCAGAATTCGATTATGACCATTACTTGTACATTTTTTTTCCTAGTTTCATCGCTATCAGTGTTTCACATTGTTCCTGTAACTTAAACATTGGTGAATGATGTATGCTTATGTGTATTTGCTTCTTACGCTCTCTTACATTTTTGATAACTACAGATTTTCTGAAGTTCATGACTTTGAGACGCCTAATGATGAAACAGCTCTCAATCTGATGAATTCATGTTCAGCTGCCGTTTTGGAAGAGTTTCCTGACATCATCTTTGCTTATGGATACAGTGATGAATACAGGTCCCAAATTCACTTTGTTGACATTAATTTGTTTTAGATTTTACATTTTTACTTGTACCTGTATATTCAACCTTTTAATTGTTTTCCATGTTTTCTGTAGTTTTGTATTCAAGAAAACATCCAAATTCTACCAGAGACGAGCCAGGTATTGATTCCATTAAATTTGATCAATATTTTTGTTCAAAATCAAATTTACTTGAAGAAACCTTTTGCACAATAATATGTAGTTTTCTTTAGTGTGATTGACTCATAGTTTTTACTTGCTTGTTTTTGGTTAATATGCAGTAAGATTTTGTCGTTGGTAGCATCGTTCTTTGCTGCAGTTTATGTAACAAAATGGAAAGAGTTCTTTCCCCAAAAGAAATTAGAATATGCTCCTTCCTTTAGTTCAAAAGTTGTAAGTTGTGCGTCGGCAGAGGTTCTTCAAGCTTATCTCGCATGGAGACAACAGGACTGTAAGACATCATAAATATTGTACTCAACACACATTTATGATAATTTATCTTCCAGATATTGTTTATGCATATTGACACGAATGATCTTTTGGAACTTTAAACAACTTTCGTTTCTTGGTTGCAGGCCATGTCAGTAATCAGTATGACTCTTGTTTCTGGATGTTAGTTAAGAGTGGAAAGACCATAAGGGATACGCAAGAGGTTCTGAAGGTGCGTTTTAGTGTTTTTCTATGGCAAATATTAATGTTCTTTGTCATGGAATGAGTTAAGCACTATGACTATTATTTTTTTAATTATTATTCACATGTCAAAATGATCCTTTACCTTCTTTGTCTGGTTTCGTTCATTATATTTCATTGTTTGATCACACCATATGTCTATTTCCATTGGGTATCTGCAGGATACACAAAAACAGCAGAAAAATGAGCTTCTCTTTCAGAAATTTGGTATGAGTTACAAGATGCTTCCTGAATTGTTTCGCCAAGGATCGTGTCTTTTCAAGAAAAAGGTGATAGATTACATTTTCTATTAGAAATTATATATACGACACTTCTATGCTTGCTTTGATATGTGCTGTGTATGTATTTAGAAATTTAGACCTTCTAATTGTAAGTTGAGTCTCTATGAAGGTTAGTAAGCTCAGTTTGTGGAACAATATAATTGGTGCACATGTAGTCATGTGTAGAAGATTATTACTTCAGCTTGGTTGATGTTCATGTTCCAAAACTGATGTAACTAGCTGACAATACAGATCTTCTCTTGTCATTGCATCTTGCTTGATGTTCATCATAAATTTTCTGGATGCTATATACCTCAGACTTATTGTAGCTTTTCAATATGTCATTTTAACTTCATCTAGGTGGAAGAAACTGTAAAGCATGATGAGAATGGCAATCCTGTAAAAAGAATGAGGAGAAAGGCTGTTTTTGTACATGTGGAGAATATTGCTGGAAGAAGCTTTTGGAATGAGCACCCCTCCCTATATAACGATCTTGGCCACTTCACGAAAGACATTGGCAAAATTGAACCAGATTTTGTCAGGTCGTTTCAGTTTGAGAACAAATTGTTACCTTTAACTTGGGTCGTGGTTAGGATTGATGGCTGTCATTTTCACAGGTAATATTCTTTATTCTGTTGTCTTCTTTTCATATATCCTTGTTAGACATTTTTATTGCACTGAAACTGAAACTTTAAGAGTAGTGAAATCCTTGTGCTCCCTTAGATTCAGCTAGATCATTGAATGATATACTTCTTTGGTTGGCCTGTTCGGTTTGCTTATGCTATTTTGTGGTTTTTCTAAGGCGTATTCTAGTTCTTAAATCTTAACATTCAGTTTTAGTAGATAGGCAAAGTTTTATTACTGATTACTAGTGTTCTATGTTGCAAATGAAACTCATGGAGCTTGCTTGCATTTTGATAGATTTTCTGAAGTTCATGAATTTGAGAAGCCAAATGATGAGCAAGCTCTGAAACTTATGAATTCATGTGCTGTAGCTGTTCTCGAGGAGTTTGAGGATATCCATTTTGCTTATGGTTTCAGTGATGAGTACAGGTCTACATCTCTCATCCTCATTATCTTAGATTTTACATATCTTAGATATTAATTAAGTTCATCATCGGTTGCAGCTTTGTCTTGAATAAATAATCTGAGCTCTACAAAAGACAATCCAGGTTAAACTAAATTTCTCTTTTCTCTTTACTGATTTGGCCCTATCTCCCTGTTCTTAGTTTTTTAAGATTGTATTGCAGTAAGATAATATCTGCAATCACATCCTTCTTTACATCAACATATGTGATACAATGGGGAAATTTCTTCCCTCACAAAGAGTTGAAGTACCCTCCATCGTTCGATGGACGAGCTGTATGCTATCCAACATACAATATTCTCTTGGATTATCTGTCGTGGAGACAAGTTGACTGTGAGTATAATAACACTGTCTAAGAAATGATTTGGAATTATCTATAATCTTTGCAAAATGAAATCTTAATAGTGTACGAGTAGTCTCATGTTTTCTTTCTGTTTTTTTCATTTGGCAGGCC
Source organism: Cardamine occulta (assembly GCA_028015245.1). Classification (NCBI taxonomy): domain Eukaryota; kingdom Viridiplantae; phylum Streptophyta; class Magnoliopsida; order Brassicales; family Brassicaceae; genus Cardamine; species Cardamine occulta. The sequence goes on along the minus strand of CM051374.1, from coordinate 24,568,788 downwards.
ACATAAATAATCAGTATAATACATGTTTCTGGATGCTTGTTAAATCTGGAAAAACCAAAACTCAATCCCAAGATTATTTAAAAGGTAATTTGTTATGATGGATAGAATTTTCATTTTCTCAAGTAGTCAGTGGTTAAAATGGTTCTTATGTTTGCTCTTTGTGAATGGCATTTCCAGGGTACCCAAACACGAGAAAAAATGAGTTGCTAAGCCGCCAATTTGGAATTGAGTACAACTCATTACCTGTAATCTTTCGAATGGGTTCTTCTGTTTTCCGCTTAAAGGTTAGTATTGCCTTTATTATCAAACTCTAAATCTGTGTTTCGGAAGATGAATAGATATAGTGGAGTGGCTAAAGAAACTTCATAAGTGCCAAACTGGTTTTGTTCCTTATCATATGAACCAACTAAGTAACTCAAACCTTAGGCGATTAACTCGTAAATGGCTAAATCATATACCAAATCTGAATGTAAATACACACAGCCCATAGATGTTTGTTACTCGTTTCTTATCAAACTGATCAAGCATTTGAATTGTGTGGAACATCTTCTTCTTCCATTGCAGAGCTTGAGCTTTGTAGTTAACTGTTGAACAGCTGTCTGAATATTTATTTTCAGGAAGCTGAGAATGGAGTTGTTTCAGGAAGAAGAAACAGGAAGGAGAAGTGGTCGTAGATCATTGCAACATCATCGAACGCTGTTTCTGGGAAGAACACCCACACATTCTTAGCTTCTCATAAAACAGCTTCATTTTACTAGAGCTTTTGAACTAATTTATTGCAAATACTTAAAATCTCCAAACTTCTTTTTTCTTTGAAATTACGATACCAACAATTGTCCCAGTTTTTTTCCAACAACATGCATTATATGAATTAAAAACTGGGTGGTGATGTAAATTACAACACTAATACAACTCGTTACGCTACATGTATGTCAATCTGTTCTTTGAGATCTTAGTTGGAGACATCTGAGGTACAAATAGACTTGGATACTTGAATTTTGAGTGGTGGTAACAGTTTTGATTGCTTAAAGATTTTGCATATGTATTCATGTTTCATGCATATGCGGTTCGTTTCCACAAGCTCTGCGTCTTAGAGGATTTTGATGTTGTATAATTGATTAACTTTCCCAATCTGATTTTGTTAATAAGAAAGAAAAAAAGGAGAGCACGAATCACTTGCATAGTTACATGAATGGAAAAGCAGAAATATTGTCATCATTAAAAACTTATGATTGTGAATTAACCAACTCTTTTTTATTCATGAAATACTAAAAGTTCGGAATTTTCTGTGTTTTTTTTGTCTGAACTAAAAATGTATTGAGCAAGTAAGCTCAGAGGATATAACCACACACCAAACGATACACACAAACTACCCAGGTCTAGAGGTTGACCTCCTTATTACATCAATCTCTTCTTTGGAAACGAAACAGCTTTTAGCCCTGAAGACCAATGATACCTGCAAAATGATCGATCAAAGGCCAAGTCAGTTGATCCTTTGTGAGTCTATTAGATCAATTGAGAAGTCATTAGAAATGAAACTTAGTATCAGAAGATGTGGTTCTGTGGACTAAAGTCCGATGAGCATATCTATAGTTAATTCCAGACAGAAATGATATGCAAGGTGATCGATTTTCAGCAGAACCCAAAATGCAAGATGATTATACGAAACCAAGATGAACCCTGAGTTGCCAAAGAATCAATGGAGTTCAAGGTGACAGAGACTATACATATGATTTTCAACAGGAGATGTGACAATGACAAAAAATGTGGTTTAGTTTCACTTACCGCAAGCAATACGGCCGCCTGCATTTCCGGTAGACGCGCTGAGTTCATGGCCTCCTGAAAATGTAAGAAATCAATGAGTCTAGGTTATAGAGTGTTCTTAGGATGGATGTTGTTAAATCATAAGCATTATCCAGGACATGTCCTCAAATTGACTGGGTAACCTTTAAATTCTGTTAGCATGATAAGGAAATTTAAAAAACTCTCAAAAATAAACGATAGTCAAAGGTTCATCACCCTTTCCGAGGTCATCAGGGTCTGCGTGGACAACAACAGCCCTTCCAACAATTGAGTTTGGTCCAGTAAGAGGAATCTGTGAAACGAACACAAAATGTCATGTCTCATAAGAGACTGATTCACTATAGCAGTTCTGGATTAGATAAAAAAAGAGCATAAAACAGGTACACAGCTAATGAACCTGGCTGTCAGTGATTGTGAAGGTGGCAGTTCCTGAGAAAAGCGAAACAGAAGATTTGATGTAAATCTATGAACACTAAAGCTGGTCCAAGACGAAAAATGTAGTATAAAATTAAGACTGCAAAAGCACATTTGACAAAGTAGCATAAAAATGTGATGCAAAAAAGCTAGAGATGAGGAGTACAAATGTAGAGAAAGAATACCATCGTCTCCAACAATGATGTTTCCTAGATCACCAGCATGTCGATTAGCATCCTCCGGGGCACCGTGTGTTTTACCAGCAGGGTTGAAATGTGGACCTACAATAGGAAAATGACCAAAGGTTTAACAACAGTTACAGTTACTTTGGCGATAAATAGAGTTCCCAATTCAAAACACCATTATAAGATCCTCAAACCAAAAAAAAAGCTCCTAAAGTTTCTAATCCATTCAAAATTTCCAGAAAGGTAAAAGAGTTACCAGTAGACATGCAACCGTTAGTGGTGTCACCAAGAGCATGAACATGGAAACCATGGAGACCAGGCTTAAGACCAGAAACTGTTCCACTCACAGTGGTCGCACCTACAAAACCCAACACACTCATTCAATCACTTTGGAGAAGAAGGCGGAAAAAAAAAAAACAGATAGTCTTCAAAAATCTTATAAAAGCACTCCAAACAAAAAAACTACCTTCTGCTTCCTGGGTGAAGAAGATAGTCCCTTAACACCCTCGCTGCTGTTCAAAACTACCACTCCTTTCGTCATAGTTTGTATCCTTTGTGATCTGTAAAATTTAAAAGAAACATACTCATGTCAACATATATATATATATATATATATATGCAAACATATAAAGATCCACAAACAATACATTAAAGATGCTTAAGAGACAAGAACCAAAAATGGAAAACCCCAAAACATCAAAGCTATTTATGATTTTATCAGCTTGACGCGGACCAAAAATAGATCTTAATCCCATTAATGATTTCATCAATTAGAAGGATATCTAATCCATCACAACTCTAGCTAGCTAGTTCAAATGAAAAGTCAAGAGTGATGAACTCAAAGAAACACAAGCAAGGGATCAATAGATCAACCGATTCATAAATTTCAAAAATCATTTCCTCATAAATCTATTCGTAGATTCAGAGTTGGAATCGGTAAATTGATTTGATTTGAAGAATCGATCTTAGATTTGAAAGAGATGAAACAAATTAAACCCAGAATAAAATGAATCTAAGATTACCTCAGGGAACCCCTTTGGAAAGAAGAATAAGTGAATAGCTACCAAATGTTGAATTCTCAATGCGATTTGTTTGCTTCTCAGTCTTGTGAACTTGTATATAGCCACACGACTCACGAGGTCCAAATGTTGGGTAGGTGATTCCTATTATTTTATTATTTTTCTTCTTTCTTATCTATTTTACTTTAAAAACCACGTCAGCTTAATCGAAGATAGACTTTCGATAAATTAAAGAAACACCTGAAACATAATTTCTTGTTTTACAATATTATAACAGAAAATACTTTAAAGTCTAAAATAGGATGCATGCATCATGCATGGTGGGTGATTACGACTTGATAATTTTTTTTTTTTTTTTTTTGATAAAACTTGAGAATTCTTTAGTCGTAGATTTTTGTTGTTTTAGCATTTGCCGTTAGGTATAACATTTTAGGCTTCGTGACTTTCAAAAATAGTCAAAATTAATTGTTTTTTTTAACCATCACTTGGAAACAAAAAAACAAAAAAAAAAAAAAGGAAGAAGAAAAAAAACCAGCAATATAATTTCTAAAAGCAAAAATTTAATCAACCAAGATTTTAAAGTGACACAGTTTCGACCAATCAAGTCCATAGCTTTAAAAACTTAAAAATAAAGTAAAAAATCTTTACCACTATTAACGAATCAGTCCACATTTCCATATCCATACTAGGCCATCACTCCGTGTACCCTCTTCCCTCGATCGCTGCTTCGCTGAAAAAGGCAAACTCGATGAACCTATTAGAGGATCTAGAAGATATTCATAATCAAGAGATAATTAGGATACTAATGTAACACGGTTTTAGTAAAACCAAAAGAAAAAGAGATTAGGATACATTCCATTATTCTTGTTATTCTCTTTTCCTTTTCTTTATACATATATATATATATATGCATCTTTAATCTTTTCATCGATATCAATAGAATAGAAGATAGCAAGTATCAGTGTTGACAAGAACCAGATTTTGTCACAGCAACATGAATATGCCGATGTTGGATATTCAACCACCGACATTGAAGTTTGAAGGTAAAGATATTAGAGGACTGATTCTGTCTTGTTTTTCAAAAATTGTCTGGAGTTTGTATCCTCTTAATTAAGACCAACTGGTTCCTCTTTTTGTAGTTGAACTGAAGAAGCAGAGTTCGTGCGTGGTACACCTAAACCCATCATTATGTTGCATATAAGGTCTCTAAATACACAGATTCGTCTCCTTCTTTCTCGCTTCATCGCTTCATCAGGATATCGAATATCTTATCATTTTCTTATTTTTCTTGATAGTAAACCTAAATTAGATATGGTATATTGGGTTTTGACAGGTTAAGACCACAGCACCAAACAAGTACTGTGTCCGTCCAAATCATGGCGTTGTTGCACCAAAATCATCCTTTGAATTCACTGGTATGTCTACTTGTTAGGCCGCTGGGGTAGGTTGTTACATAATGTCTACATGGGGAAGGAAACGAACTTGACCAACGTTTGGATATTGTTTTAGGATCCTTGGATGATGAATGAGTTGTTGCACATTCAAATTGAGTTTCATATCTATGTTGTTGATGCAGTCTATATGCAAGCTTTCAACGAACCACTTCCAGATTTGGTTTGCAAAGATAAATTCTTAATCCAGAGTTATGTTGTATCTGCGGAACAACTCATGAAGAGATCAAAGCTAGCGTGGTAAGCATTCCAACATTTTTTGAGCTTTCTCTATTTTGAAGTTCAGTTTTTCTTTCTTCCTTCTGTCAAGTATATGAAATTTCTTCTTGGCAGTTTTCTAAAGTGGAGGAAAAACACATAGAGAAACCAAACTCAAAGTCACTCTGGTTTCTCCCTCTGACTCACTTGAACTATCTGCAATTAATGGGACACTGGAAGCAGGAGACAATATTTGAAGATTCCATCCTCAGGGACAGAGATGTTGTCCAGCTAATATGGAGGAGCGGTCTATAAGCTCCCAACATATACAAAAATTGCAACAAGAGCTGGTGAGAGAACATTTCTGTTTCCCTCCGCTGTTGGATATTCAACCACGAACATTGAAGTTTGTAGGTAAGATATTGAAATTCATTCTATCCTAGTGTTGCTGTTGTTTAAGGTGCATGGCTTTTGTTTCTTACCTTTCATTCCAATTCTGAGGATTCAGTCGCTAAAGAATAATTATGATGAACTGGTTTCCTCTTTTGTAGTTGACCTGAAGAGGCAGAGTTCCTGCGTGGGTACAGCTAACTAATATATACAAGCCATCATTATGTCGCATTTAAGGTCTAAAACACATATATTCTCTTTATTTCTCGCTTCATTAGGATATCGAATATCTTATAATTTTCTTCTTTTTCTGGACAGTAAACCTAAATTAGATGTGGTATATTGGTTTTTTGACAGGTTAAGACCACAGCACCAAACAAGTACTGTGCTCGTCCAAATGTTGGCATTGTTGCACCTAAATCATCCTGTGAACTCACTGGTATGTCTACTTGTTATGTCCTTCCCAACATGCTTGAAGTACTTGTTTCTCATTAAGTGGAACCTTCGTTTTATGAAATGTTTTTATAATTTGTTTTGAGAATGCAAAATTGAAAGGGGATGATAAATGGGTTCTTGCACATTCCAATTCAGTCAAAGCTTTGGGTCAATTGAGTTGCATATGTTGTTGATGCAGTCCAAAGAAGCACCTCAAGATATGGTTTGCAACGACAAGTTCTTAATCCAGAGTACTGTTGTAGCTTCGGGAACAACTCATGAAGACGTCCTGGCTAGCGTGGTAAGCAAAGTTTCCAACACTTTTTAGAGCTTTTTCTATTTTGATATTCAGTTCTTTTGTTCTGTCAAGTACATGAGTGTATAATTGATTAATTCTTGGGAGTTTTCCAAAGTTGAAGGCAAACACAAAGAGGGATACAAACTCACAGTCACTCTCGTGTCCCCCTCGGACTCGCTAATGGGTAAACTGTTGAAGCAGCTGAAAGAGAAGTTCTTGTTTTACTACTGTAACAGAACAACGTATAAGAGACTTGATAAGCTCGAAAGCTCTTCTATATGAGAAGCCATAGAAGACTGAGTCAGAAGTGGAATAGTAAAAGTAGAGAAGAATCTTAAAACCTTATTCTATCAAGACTTGACAATCTAAAACAGTTTAGGTGATATGGTGATGAAGAGTTCTACCTACTCATAACAAAAGAAAGAGATCAACAATAGTAAAGTCCAGCTGGTTTCACATTTTTTATTTTTTTGGAGAATTGCGAAATGAAGATTCGAGATTAATGTACTATAACACGTAGGATCTGTCTGATTCGCTACATTTGATTGACATTACACGGAATCATATAAAATGTAAAAACATTATGATAATTTTATTTGAATATATATATTTTGGATGGAAAAGGCGGAGAGATGAATGACAAAAGCAAAAAGATAGAAAACAATTAAAAGGAAGCAAAAAGAGTTGGTGATCGGAATCAGAATCACGCCTCAAAGCATTCAAATTAATAAATTAAAAGGCATTCACGAGTGATCACATATATTTTGGCATCTACAAAGGTAAATCTCACTTCTTTTTGGTTTATTCGTCAATCTCACTTAATTTTTTTTTAATGATAATTATACTTTTTAGATCTAGTTTAGAATATATCCAAAAAAGGACTCGTTACAAAATTTTCGAAAACATTAGTCGTAACAAATTTTGTAGAGTAATTGCCGTTAGGTATAACAAATATTCACCATCTCAATCTCAGTACCATACCTTTTTTTTTCTTAATTTAAGCCATAAATGGCTGATAGTTTTGGTGGTTTTTTGGTTTCTAATTTTTTGGTTTTGATTTTCTGTAGATTTTAGTTTTTCAAAAATTTGAATGGTAACTTGTTTTAATTTTTGGTTTTTTACATGTATATATTTTTACTTTGTGTTTTCTATATTTTCTTAGTTTTGGTTATTTGTGTTTAAAAATTATTAAAATAAATGATATTAAATTTTAATAATCAAATAAAAGGCTTCAAAAATTTCATAATACCGACAAAAATACTGAGAAAAATACTACATAAGTTTATTGCATAAAAATAAAACATTATTCACGTAAGCCCATCTCGATGCTCAAAGGGTTCCTTAATGGTCTGGAAATTTAATACCGAATCCGGCGCATATATTGCCTGGAGCTTTATTTTTCCTCTTTATCTTCATCAGAATCTTCTTGACTAGATGACTAGTCATCAGATGGGTACAATCAAAAAAAATCAAATCGTTGATTTGATAACCTAATGAAGTTATGTCAATGCATTGTTGTTTATGATAACTTCGTTGAACATATATGGCATACCTTGGTTTTCTCTCTTAAAAATTCTCATCATTTTGCAAATCAACGCCATATGTTCGAGAGTATTCAACACTTCGTAAAATTTCTCGCCTATGGACACATTGAATGACCAAATATTTTTCCAACCAAATATTTGAGGTTTCAATTTAGGTTCGCTTATATAGTAAGAAAAATTATAGCGCTTGCCCATGGATGCTTACATTATCAGTCCTCCTTCAAATGATAATCCTCCTTAAGGTTTCACATAATTGGATGTGTACACAGGTGGATACATCGAATTAGTTTTTAATTGTTTTTTTAATGTAATTAAAAAAAAAATCAAACATTGAGAAAAAAAAATATTTATCACAAAAACCTCCTAAAGAATTCCTATAAATTATTTTTTTGATTTTCTTCACAAATATGCAAAAAGATCGTAATTTTCTATTTTCTGAAAATCTCCTTTTCAAAAAATCATGATTAGCAATAAATTAGTTTTGAAAAATCTAAAATCAAAAACCACTCTAAAAACTATTGCCATTCATTTGCAATTCAAGACCAACGTTTGAACACATCAGCACATTTCCATATTTGGCCTTCACTGCTTCTACCCACCCGGCACCCTTCACTCAGATTAGTTTTACTGCAGAGAAATTCATCGCTCTCTCTCTCTCTTTCTCGTTCGCTTCTTCTTCGCTCAATCTGGGAATTCCCTCGGTTCTTCGCCGGAGACACGGTAAGGTTTTTCTTCTGATTTCTCCTCTTTGATCTTCTTCTTTGGCTTTTTGTTTTTGGAACTAGGTTCTTCCTCCGAGTTTCGTGTTTTTTCATCTTTAGAAATTTGCTTAGGAATCCAGAAATCGCTAGAGACTCTGGGAGATCCATGATCTGGGTTACTATTCGCCCAACCGGATCCCGAGAGTCGTATTCCTTGAAAACGTCGTCGTTCTATTTTTTCGCCCTATTGTTTTTAAAATGAGCAGTTGAGTGGGCGCTGGAGGCAGTATTAGATCGTCGGCGAAGCGAACTGCACGCTCGGGAACTAGGACGATTTGGTTTTCTGAACATTCTAGCGCATTGCCGACAAGCTGTTAATGTGGGATCGCTGAAACGCGAACACATTAAGGTAATAAAGTCACGTTTCAGTCTTCTGGCGAGTTCGCACGGTTGGAATTGACAACGCGTCGTCAAGTGAGTTAGG